>VNJQ01002680.1:0-209218 GCA_008042515.1 Drosophila truncata | reverse complement strand
CATTTCCGATCAATCAGTTATATGGCAGCTATAGGATATAGTCGGCCGATCCCGGCCGATCCCGTTCCGACTTATATACTGCGTGCAAAGGAAAGAAGGGTGTTTGCAAAGTTTCAAGTCGATAGCTTTAAAACTGAGAGACTAGTTTGCGTAGAAACAGACAGACGGACAGACAGACGGACAGACGGACAGACGGACAGACGGACAGACGTACAGACGGACAGACGGACAGACGGACAGACGGACATGCTTATATCAACTCAGGAGGTGATCCTGCAAGGGTATAAAAAAGACAGAAATACATGAGTAATTATTTAGAAATTAGTAAACCTTTAGAAATTCATAAAATTATAATCTAGTTGCCTACAGCCCTTTCAGCCCTAAAAACTTCAAAAAGCAAAATCATTAAGCTTTTGACCTGGAACATTGTATACCGAGACTCACACTGGACAACATAAAATATTCTCACCAGAACTTGAGTGCAAAAATATTTGTGGAAATTTTGGAAAACTCGATCAGACAAACCTTGGACATAAATTTATGGCGAAAGACTGTAAAGTTCAAACACTTATTTGAAAAAAAATAATAAGAAGCAAATATGAAGAAGGTGTCATTCGATATGATGAACCTGGGGCGTCCCGTGCACACCGATCCCTTTGAGGTGGAAAATATTCCCTCTGAGATTTCGCTAAGAATGGCTTTTGAGTCGGAGAGACATATTCCCAATTATTTGCTGAGGGAGAAGCTAATGGAGGAGGTCAACAAGATGCATTCAGATTTCTTACTTAGGAATCCATCAAGTTCGGATGAGTCGGATGACTGTGCCTTCCCGGAGACCATAAATGAGCAGGTGCGCCGGCAGTCATTTGCCAAGCGCAGGAAATTGCATTATACTGAGTTTGCCACTGTGGATTTGGCCCGGCGGCTGGTCTGCGAGGAGTTCGCCACGGAAACCAGCAGTGTGAAGAGCGAGGACAGTACCTTCAGGTCGTTGAGGCCAGAGGAGGAGTGTCAACCGTGCTGGACCCAATCAACTGAATCCTTCCCGTTCTTACAATACGAACGGCCCACTGGCGCGTCGCAGGTCTCCGATGAAAGCGCCGTCAAGGAGGATCCAGAGCCCGGCTTCGATCCGACTCATCCCTGCTACAAAAAGCTGGTGGGGAATCAAAGTCCGCCGATGACACCGAAACAGACTCCAACTGAGCTGCCCACAGCGGCCCCGTCGATAACCGGCTTTTATCTGCCGATAAAACCGCCTACAGAGATCAGCAAGGATTTACAGGATTCACTGGAGAGGCACACTCGGGTTGTAGACAAGGGCGAGAAGTGGAACCTGCAACACTCGCACCCACACACTCAGGAGGAAATATCGATGGATCGATCATCGAAAGGCAGCCGAGGTCACGCCAACACTCGAGCTGGAAAACCGGGAAAACCGGTGGGTTTTCGCTCTTTATAGTGTCGAGCAGGCATAAACAAATGCCTTGTTTCGGTATGCCTTGTTGGGTGCTTATCCTTAAAGCGTTTTGTTTAATACCATTTTAATAATGTTCTTAATGTTATGGCATCAGTTCAATAAATGAATGATTGAGCATACTATTTTTCTTACATTATATTTAAAAGTTTATTTACCTTCTTTAAAGCATATTAAGTGAAATGTTTTGTAAAGAATTCGAAATAATATTTGTATAAAGAATAGATTGTCACAAAAACTTAATAAGTCGAAACTCAAGTGACATTTCTACAGCTCTTCATATCAGCAAAGGAATGTTTACGGAAATGCGATGTAAAATCATTGATGTTTATCCGTTGTAGTTTGTTTTTACGTTCTCAACACATTCTAGCTCATTTTAATCCCCACTATCAAAACATTCAAACTAATTTAGACACCAAATAACCATAATCGCCACTGATCTCAAATGACTCCATCTCAAAGCTTAAAAAAATAGTTCTCTTAACCCAAAGACCGCACAATTATTTGGAGCCATAAAAGACCCAATCCATACACACAATCTCACAGGGAGCATATGAGTATGTGTGTGGTTGTGAGGGCTTTCAGAAGGGTAACTAAGTGTGCAGCAAGGATAATGACACATAATGGGTTGCCTTAGCTACCCACACAGAGAAGAAAGAAATATAGAACGACAAGAGGAGTGAAGTCTTAAGTTTTTCTTTATAGTTTTTAAGCTCAATTATTGTATTGTGTTTGGCTTTTTGGATGCTGAAATAAAGCTTATCAAACAGGAATATAGGAAATCTAGCTTAACCAATTTAAAGTCAGTAAAAATATTAATAAAAAAATACTAAATTAATTCAGAAAAAATACTAACCTAATTATTAACTTCTACAACGAATTGCCCTCCTGTTGCTTCAATTATTAGAGCAGTTTTTGCTTTTATAGGGTAATTTTTAATTGACTTTTTCTTTAGATTTATTCCCATTGCAATTAAATAAAATAACATTAAAATTTGACTCCCTTTCGCATATTCAATTTCTAATGGCAAAAGTGCCACACAGAGCACAGCTGAGACAGCGTCGAATTTTGCTAATTTAATGTTCCTCTCGGCCATGAAATGGAAATAAATATCACGTCATACGATCTGCACTGAAAATCCCCGACCGGCTAATGAAGACTTTGTTGTCTGAGCAGGATAAAGCCGTTCCAGAATTTGTCTAGACATTCTCGGTTGCTTGAACCCCGACTTGTGGTTGCAGCCTCAGCTGCCGGGCGTCTCAAGTTCAAAGTCAGAGCGAAGAGATTTCAATCCGTACTTTAGCACATTGCGGGTACTTTTATGACATTTAATTGCCGTTTGCTTTTAGTCCACATACTGTAGGGCTTTCGGGCACTCCTAGGTCGAGACCTTGTAGGGGTTTAAGTAAGTTTAATAATTAATTTAAGGAAGAAACAACAAGAAACTGGCCCTTTTAGCATTTCCGTTGCTTGGCTTATTTTGAATAAATACATTTAGATATTTTAGTCAAAAGTTCTTTGAGGAATGCATAACTCCGACTCTTTTAAAACCTCAAAAATTCAGCTCGTTAGATATGTCTATGTATTCTATTCAATAACATCAAGCATTTGATTTTTATTAGCCATAAGTTAATTTAATTAAGGGTATATTCTAGTGCCAGCATTAACCTTTCGCAATTTGATGCGCGTTATTTTTTTCGGTGGCACACAAAGTGACTCGTCATGCCGACGAATCAAGGCGAGTGGCTTGCAAGTGCCTCGTCCTAATCATCATCCAAACATTGTGGCCAGTCATCGTGACTTATGTCAACCCTATCAAGTGTGTCCTTGTGTTTGCTTATATGTGAGGATGACAAGACCATTGTCCAGTGCATTCTACGTGGTTTGAGGGGCCTTGTAGATAATGTCCTCCGAGGGGCAGCATAATTATCATGGGCAATCGAAATTTCTGGCGATTGGTAGTCGCTAATCAAGTGTGTATGCGAAATTTAACCAATAAATTACAAATGATTATTAATTAATTAATTTTCTTATGCCTAATGACTTCCTTATTACAAAAAATAATTTTAAACAATGAAAAACAAGAGTAATCCAAGTTTGCTAGACTGATTGATTGATTGATTGATTGATTTCCTCTATTCGGTGACACCTATGAGACAGTTTACCCTTTCGACCGACCGCCATCGAGCGTGAAGCTGTCAAAACGTGGTCTGTCGCCCGAAATTGGAGGTGGGACCAAAAGGTATCCATAAAATATGACTTTAATCGGGGGTCACGTGCCATGAGTGTTGACCCCAGGAGGAAACCGAAAATCATAACTCAATGTCGAGCTAACCAAGTGCAAAGCGCGAAATTAGTTTACACTTGAACCCTGGGCCACCTGTCCTGGCATGCCAAAGCCAGAGCCACCCCCTCACTGGCATGTTTCCACTGCTTTTCTCACGGCTTTTCCCGCCATTTTTCCCATATTTTTCACCCACTCCTTTGGCCTTCTTTTTGCTGCAGTTGCAGTTGCAGTCGCATTCGTGTTCATGCATAAACAAAATGGCTGCTGCAACAACCGGAAACTGACAGCAAACGACATTTGCGATATGCATCATATGTCTCCCGCTTTTTCCCTCCTTTTCCAACTTTCCTCTTTTTCGCTGTCATTTTCGGGTGTGCGGGGAAAGGGGGGGGTGTAGGCGAGTCAGCTACTTGGCATATTTCTGTCGTGTCATTGTTTCTCGTGCGTCTTTTTTGCAGCAGCAGCAGCAGCAGCAGCAGCCCCAACTCCTCACGGGCCTGGAATACACTCCACGTTCGGCTCCCCGTTCGCTGTCTGCGACTGTTAGACTTGCAGGTGCAATTATGACGGCGCCATCGCATCGGTGTCTCTCACGGAAAATGGGCTGGGGGTGTTTGGTGTGGAAAAATGACAGACAGTGGGTATATATCCTTGTATGTGAGTGTGTGGCAGTGTCAGCGACACATAAACATTACATCATCAGGTAACTTTTTGCAACTGTCATAAAATGCCAGGAACAGCAAACAGAAACTGCCTCACAGGCCTCTGAACTCTTTCAATACTCTGTAAACTTTTCTGAATCTCTTTTAAAATGCATTAAAGAAATGGTTTGTATAATGCCATACTCTTTCTGTGTTTTTAATTGATATTATTTAAAGGTTTTATTAATTGATTTAATTTTTAAAAAACTATCTTAAATCATTAGAGACTTTAAACTGCTCTTTTTTTCTTTACAGAGCATTAAATGGTCATAGGAAAAATGGTCAATGAAAAAGAAGAACCAGTAACATGCTGGAAACAAATGAATGTTGAATAAAACAACGACAGCTAGAAGAGCAGGGCACACATATCCTGTTCTAGCTAAGACTAAAGTGAAGACTCTTTAAAAAAAAATCGAAAACACTTCTTAAAATTTTAGCCATTGATCTAAGATATTATGTACGATTTTTTGTGATCAAAAACATTAAAAATATTGCAGAAATAGCATAGTAACGTATCGGAAATATATCTTTGCGTTTATAGAAAACATCAAATCATAAAACCTAGAAAAAATAAGAAGTTAATATATTTATTTCTTTGTTTATATACATAAATACAAGGATATATTTTTTAATAAAGGTTTAGCATTTAAATTTTTAATCTTTAATTGATATTATATCACATTTATTTTAAAGATCTCTGTACTATATATAGAAGGCCGTCCTACTCTGTTGTTCCAATTTCTGGGCCATCTTTTGGCGCTTCCACTGCCGCTGTTGCTGCATTTCCGGCTGCTGCTTCTGCTAAGCCGGCATGCTAAGTCCTTAAACCACCGCCCACTAGCCCTGCCGCCCATGGCTCTAATGAGCTGTGTGTGTTTGTCTGTATGTTTGTTGCATTGTTGTTGACGTTTCAGCTGGCATATGATGCTTGTTAGTGAGTTTTTCTCGGAGCTGTTCCTGGCGTTGTTGTCTTTGTTGTGTTGCTTCTTTCGCTGTTATCCTTGCTGAATATGTGTGTGTGTGTGTGTGTGTGTGATCCCCCGGTCTGAGCTGAAATATTTTCATGAGTTTTGACAGTAATGTGTCGCAATGTTTGTCCCAATGTCTTTTTTGCCCCGACAGCAGCGTCATCTAGAAAGCCAGGAAAGAGCAAAAACTAGCGGAATTCATTTTATTTTCAGTTTCCTAGTTCACCTTAATTATGTTAACAAATATTTAAGTGCGTCTTGGGTTTCCTGTTTTTATTCAATGTAAAGAATATCCCTTATTAAGTGATAAGTGATTTTTGAAATCTCCTGAAATATGTGAAAGCAGGAATACTCTTGGTGGAAGAGAGAGAGCAGAGCAGATAGGAGACAGGGACATGTTAGAATCCTCGCTCGTCGTCGCGAGTGTTTAAGCGTTGATTACACTTTCGTGTTTTGGCGTTGCTTGTCACTTGTCTCTTGTTCCTGTACAAGTTACTCGGCTCCATTGTTTTTCCGGCTGTTGTTGCTCTAGTTGTTGGTAGTAGAGTGTTGTTCATTTGCCACATCTGTCTGCATTTGCATGTTGGTCCTGCACAACGAGACCGTTGACTTCCTCATCCTCCGAATTTTTATTCCACATTGCACACACATTAAGGTACTATATGTTTGCATATATAAATATTTTAGTCTTTTGTAAATGTTACATTTAAATGAAAGCATCAATGTTTTATTTGTTGGTTACATATTTTTTTAGTGGAGTTTACAAGTTTGGGTTAATGAAACAATGACTATTATATAGATTAAAAATAAAATTAAATCATCATTATTTAGTTACAATTTTTAGAAAACTAAAATCACTTGATTTAATTAAGTTTTAATGATAACCATAATCAAATAGTTCTCAGCAGCAAATGCAAATTAATGAAAATTGCTGGACAGCAGCTCAAATCTCAGCCCCTCAGCTTCGCAATAAATACATCAGAAATACATGAATATTTGATATAAATAATTGCATTTCGTATGTGCCAAATTAAAATGAAATGCCTTCATCATTTTTGATGGCATGTCAAATGTTGCGCATTAAGTTTTCAACCGAACCCAAATCCCTCGACTGGGACTGACTGCCTGGCTGACTGACTGACTGGTGGGCCACAAATCTTGCGTCAGCGTCTGGTGTTGATTGCCACAATGGGCATTCGGCAGCCTAGGATTCAGATCCACTCCCACTATATATACACTCACAGAGAGAGAGAGAGAAAGAGCGAGGGCGGACGAGAGAAAGAGTCGTAACAAGCGATATTTCATGTACATGCCATATATCAATGTCACTTTACTTTGGCAAACAGTTTCAGTTAATACACAATCAATGTTCCAATGTGTTATCAATAATAAATTGCTGGCGATTTATCAGTCAGTGCAACAAAAACAACAGCAACTGCGGCAGCAGCAAAGAGCACCAGTTACTGTATCCACACTGGCTAAGGTCTTAAGTTACTAGGGAAAGCGGAAGGAAAAACATAGGGAAATCCCTATGGAGATAGCAGTAAAGGTTAGTTTAATTCAAAGCTAAAAATTACCTGAAAACTAAGTTCATTCAAGCAAGAAAAATCTAAAGAATTATTTAACTAAGATTTACTTTTTTATTTACTTTTGTTTATTAAAGAAATGGTCTTAATATTTCTATTCATATATTTAAAATATTTCTTTTTATATTGTTATTCTAACTAATTTAGAAAATTCCTTACTTTAGCCTTTATTTTATATTTATTTTTCAACGTGATCAGTTTTTTCAGAGTCCTTACTGAGTCCCACCTTATCCGAACCACTTTGGATTCCCCTTACAGCGCCACTGGGATTGTCAAGCGATCCTGGCGAGATATCAGACTCTCCTGGGAACCCAGGGGGGACAATGGGAGCCTGAGGGAACTTTTAAATCTACCCACCCTTGCCTTTACTCTTAACCGCTGGCCGCACACGAAAGTCAAACATAAATCGCTCCACCATTCCCATTCCTTCTTTTACTCCTCCTCTGCCAGTTCTCTTTGTAAAAATTATTGCTTTGTGTGTAAGTGCAGAGAAAAAAAATAAAAATTATTATTTAGATAAAATAAAATAATATGAGATTTTTCATTTAATAAATATTATTTCAGTTATATCTGTAAACTTTAATAAATTTGTGACACATAAGTTAATTGCACTTATTAAAAAAGTGGTATTATTTTTCTTAGGGAATTTCATTTTTGACAAAATAAACTACAAATAATTAAATACACATTTTTTCCCAGTGCATTTGTGTGTGTGTTTCTTTCCCTGTGTGCGTATGCGAGTTATGCGCAGCATGCAAAACTATGCACGTGCTCGGCTGAAGTGTATAAATGTGCTGGTGGCGAACGGTCCCTTGCCAGTCGGCTCCTCCTCCTCCTGCCACGCCCCCCTTTCCACACACGTCTCCTCCACGCCAGCCGTTGACTGCTCCACCGCTCCTTCGACAATGCGAGTCATGCGGTGGACTCATATCGGATGACAATTAGGCCCTGGTCATCAATTCCAAGTGCACAAGCGATAAATCTTTGGTAATTTGTATCTGTATGTGTGAGGAAGGAGGAGAAGAGTATGTCTGTGTGTTGGCAAGAGAACGAATGTGTGTGTGTGTGTGGGCCATGGCAGGTTAAGTGCCGGCAACTCTGACTAAATGTGGCTAACCAAAAATGGGAATATCCTTCTCGTTGGCGGTCTAATTGAAAATTTTTCCATTTATGGTTTTTATAAAATTTCGTGCAGGGAATAAATTGGTGGTTGAGAGAGAAGCAGAAGAGTTGTTAGTTAGCAAGTTTAAGGACTCTACACATATGGAATTATAGAGTTAAAAATATATAATAATAAAAATTATTTCATGTTTGCATAATTAGTAAATCAGTTAAGAACTCTCAGTTACTCAAATGAAATAAAATTCTGTTAAACTTTAACAAAGATAAAGTCATTCTGGAATAGTTTATGCCAGGAGCAAGCCGAGAATCTCCACCAAGAATTGATGTCAATCTAATTTGGTGCCTTGCAACATTTGGCATCGCTCTCGCATGCTTTATCTGTCTGTTTACACACGGCTAGCCACAAGGCTTTAATTTAAATAATTAATAAATTATAATGCTGCTGCTGGCCCGGCTGCCCGGCTGAATGACTGCTCCCAACTGAGAGCGGATGTTGGCTAAAAGTTTCTCATTAAACAAATATTTTCACAGCAGTTAAAATTTATGTTGCCAGCTAGACGCAAACACTGGGTAAATATATATGGAAAATTTATGCGACGTTGCGAGTGGGTGTGGAAAAGGGAGTTTCTAAAGGGGAGAATTTAGCAACGAGGAGTAGTGCAGTGTAAACAGGAGGCGGGCCGGGGCTTAGGACAAGGACATGCCAAAGGACACACACTCGCACATAATGCAAACATGTGACTTCCGCATGCGGTGCAAACACTTACGCACACTGCGCCCCCTTTGCCCCCTTGGCCGTGCCCGTTGCATTCATAAAGTTGCTCCCCATAGTTGTTAACAACTCGAGCCAGTCTGTGGATGTCCTTGTGTCCTTCCGACCGCTTGTAGCTGGGCTTGTTGGCCAGGATCCTGTCCCGCCTGGAGTGCAGCCCAAAAAGCCCCCCCTCCCGCACCCTTTGGCAGTGGGTGAGTTTGGGGTTAAAGCAGCATAATGTGAAATAACTTATTGCCCTTAAAATGTCATTTATGTCAACGGTAAGATAAGTTACGCATACGCACTGTGCGCCCGCACAGGCACAAGCATACGAGCACACTTGCACACTTCCGTTGGTCCGTTGGTCCGTTTTGTCCTGTTTTGTATTATTCTGTGTGCCTGGCAGGCTTCTGACAACAATTAAAGTCAACAGGAAATGTGACACATTTACTTTTGGTAATATAATATTTTCAATTATTTAGCATAAATGCATTACACATCACTCGGCTCAGAAGAACAGCCTACCTTTTGATACCCTTTAAAGGATTCAATATATATTTTTAATTGCGTTTAGGTTTAAGTTTTGTGAAAATAAAACTAAATTAGAAATATACTATTTGTGTAAAATTCACCTTTTGTATATCTTCTTCCCAAATTATTTAATTTATAATTTAGGGAATGTGATTTGTGTTATAATATGTCTTCCTTCATAATTTGCATCATTTAGACTAATCAAAAATCATTTTAAAAACATTTAATACATAAAAACTAATAAATTTTTCCGAATTTGTATTTTTGAGGGTATCTTCAGCTTCCAAATTATTTTACTTTCTCGAACTCCCTTTAGCTGCGTGTAATTTAACACATGTTTTGCGTTTTACCATTCGAAATATCCTGCGGCATTTTCCAAAAACTAATTAGCTGCCTTGTTACAGCTCCCCCCACACACTCGCATAATAACAAGATTTTCCGTTTTCCCTCAATGTTGACATCCTGCAGTTTGGGCTGTGGCTGCCAATTTCAATGCATTACACAAGCCGTAGTCCATGTCTGTGTCTAAGTCTGTGAAAGTGTTGTAAAATAGTCCTTTGGCTAGGCCTTGATGAGCACACAAAACAATTTCATTCGAGTGTAAGATTTCAGATGTCATTGAATGACGATGTGCACATCACTTCAATTCACTTATTTACTTATTCATTGACTGACTTCCTGTTCTGTTTTTTTTTTTTGAGTCAATCAATGAAAAATTATACATATTTTGAGATGTTTTATATATTTATATTTATGCTCGTACGTTGTAAACAATATAATATACAACCATAAAATGAATTTAATATGCATAAATTAATTGCCAATATTAAAGGTGCATATCATTTGACCATTCTGCTAGTCTAAACATTCACATGAACCTGGCAATTTAGATACTTATCAACCATTTAACCCAATAGAAATCTAAACACGCAATTCCACACACACTCGTTTAAATAACTATAAAAACAAAGCTACAGAAAGTTTGACATATAAAACGTACAGCAGAAAATATCAAACTATTTGCCACGCATTTGGCCAAAAACCAAAAATACGGCCAAAGAGAGAGAGAGAGAGAAAAAAAAAATGAAATAAACCAAACACATTATACACAATTAGGTGGAACTAAAAGAGGGATTTTGGGTGGTTAGATAGCGGTGTCTAAACACATGTAAAATTCGGACAGGAAGCGGCATTGATAGAGGCAATTAACAGCTCAACACGCCATATTTCCTATATATGAATAGGAATATTTATTTCACACATGAAAGAAGAGGAGGACTGAAAGAAATAAGTGTACATTATATTTTTAAAGAGTTTAGAAAATTAATTACAAATTCTAATGCATTAAACATTGAAAACTAAATTAATTTGCATACTATTTTTCAACTATTTGTTATGTTATTCTTACTCTAGAAAATATAATACATATTTTCTAAATATAATACATATTTTCTAATATATTTTCCCAGTGCAGCTTTAAGCGGCGGATAGAGAAAGGTAGGCCAGAACAAATACCAAAAATTTGGACACATAATTAAAAATACAAAAGCATATAGAGAGTGAGGCGAGAGGAAGCGACCGGCTAATGGCTGTCGATGGCGATTAATTTATTGTTATTGCTTAGGTAAACAAAAGGCGGCACCAGAATCGAAATTGGAGACCACTGGGGGGCTCGGGGCTCGGGGATGGCCATATTATTAGTAAACCAAATGCGTAGCCATAAATTACCACTCAGCGAGATGCCCGAATGAATCTTGAGAGCAAAAACTTGCACTACAAAGGCAGATATGTAATGAAAATGCCTCATGCCTGACAGGATGGGGATGGGACAAGTCCTTGGTGCCGGATCCTTGAGGTATTGGGGGATGGTTTAACCATGGATTGGTCAGACGTGCGTGGCCGCGCCCAAGGAAATGCTCACAAATTTGCGCTTTGAATTGATCGTGCGCTCGCATATTTTATTTGGTCAGCATCTCCATGCCCCCATTTCAATCAGCGCCGGAAAAGGGCCTTTCCAGGACTTTCCTTTTCCCTTGGCTTCTCTGACCGACGCAGCAATGAAATTATTTTGCCATTGGAGAAGCTGCTCAGGATGCATAACAAGAATATTTTCAGACTTAAAGGCATGACCTTAAATTCCTTGTTGTATTATATAATATTTATTTATTTAAAACTTATTTAACTTGAAAAGAGTTCAGAGGAAACACCTTGCTTAAAAATAGTTTCTTTTCAAAAAAAAGGCAACCAACAATCGCCTTAAGAGCTGGCTTTTAATTTCCCCCTTCGGAAAAGCCATTTATTTTCCTAGCTTATTTCAATTACTCAGGAGTGGGCAACAGTGGGTTTGTGTGTGTGTTCTGAAGGTGTTTTAATTAATTAGCTTTTTGTTTTTACGCTGGCACTCTCTTGCTTTAGCTTCTCCTCTGGCATTTTCTGTCTCATTTCCGCAACTTCGATTGCGTTTTTACGACAATGCGCGACTAATTTGTGTAAATTAAATTTATCGACCAGAAAATGCCACAGCAGCCCAGTGAGCTCAGCCGAACTGCCCCCGGAATTTTCCCACCTACCCCTTTGCGGGGGCATACTCTCTCTCTCACTTAAATTAATCATACGCAGTGGGGTACGAACGCATTGCAGCTGAAATTTGGGTCAGTTTCCTTCTTCGATTTCATTTTGGCGCTTTTCGTTACCGTTTTCTCCACTTTCCCCGTGCCGGGTTTTGTTTGTTGTTTTCGCTGCTGTTTTCGATTTCGATTTGGCTGCGTTAAGCATACGCAATGTGGTGCGGCTGCAATTGAAGCTGACCTGCTCATCATGTGCCACCACGCCCACGGCTAGCTCACTCTTCGTCGACCTCTCCCATCCCATAGATCCTTAGCCTTTAATGGCCGCCCAAACCGTAAACAGGCAACATTTCGAAATGGCCTGCCAAGTGCCCAGTAAAGCCAAACTTCTTTTTATTCTCACCTTTTGCCGGCCTGAGCGCCTGCCATTACCCATTACCCGGCTCCTGCCCCGTCCCCTTTATTACCCCTAGACACTCATGCACTTTCATTAAGTTTAATTAAATTCTCACTTTGTAAATGTCAATGCAGAAAAACACACACAACTACGGCCGAAGGACGATCCACATGCCGATGGAAGGAAAAATGCCAGGGAAATGGAAACGAATGTGTGATTCTATAGAAAAAAAAGTGGATAATTCTGTTAGGGGTATTTAATTTTTTTTTAAACAAAAAATGTATAAATAAGCTTGTGAAATATTAACAATAAATTCAAATTTGAGGCTTTGGAAATGCATTGAAATAGGAAAATAATAAATATTAATACAAGTACTACGTATTATTTTCTTATTATCTTCGGAATCAACAAGACTTAGAACAAAATGATATTGATATATATAAATCCAACAAAAGTATAGCTATAGTTACATTTTTACCTTGATTTTTCACCTAAGTTGTATCTATTATTCGAAAATACCTTATATACCCCCTGTACTGAACTCTGCGACAAGCTGAGCGAATTTATAGCCCTCGAGCATGGCGACAAAAATCTTTCGCCAAGCAGGCACAAATAACAACACGTTGTGGATTTTTTTCAGTTTTCGTACTGTTTTTGTTTTTTTTTTGCTTTTTTGTGCTTTATTTTCGGTTCATTTTGCAGACATTGTTGGCTTTTAATTTGGCCAGCACGCAAAGGCAACAAAAGGTAACGGCTTATTATGCAACAAAACTTTTCTATTTCTTTTGGCACTTCTCGCTTATTCTCCGCTCGTTCCTCGTTCGCTTTATTAATTTTTGCGTATTTTTCATGGGAAATTTCGCAGGCAGCCAAAGCCAAATAAATTCAAGTCAAAAATTCTGCCATAAACTTAACCATAAATAATTCAAAATAAACTTGGGCGGTGGTGTGAGCGCGGCTCTATGGGTGTGTGCCTGAGTATTTTCGTGCTAGGATATTAACCCCAATTGCGCTTGGCACTTGTCGGCCTGCCTCAAGCTGTTTTCCCTTCCCCTTTTTTGGCCCCGTACCTTGTTTCTTTCTGCTTTTTTTTAAGTGTTTTCCTTAAGCGCCATAATCAGGCGCAGCGCAGAGTAAAAGAAGGAACGAAAGAGAGAGAGAGAGAGCGGAATAGAGAACACGCAAATATGCAAATATATGTGCCACATTCATGTGTGTGAGTCCTGGAGTTTCGAGTGTGTGTGCGAGGATATAAATTTAGTGGAATGCTTGTGCTTCTTCTGTGTTTTTCTGGTTCCGCTTTTGCTGCTCCTTAAGCCGCTTAGAAGGCCGCCAAGGGGCTAAGCAAACAACAAGCATCGACTACTAGCTGGATACCCTGGAATTTGTAGGGCGATAAGGGGTTAACGATAGGTAGAGGGCTTGAGCCATATCTAAAAGGAAATTTAATAAATATTGGTTAATAAAAAAGTACGTTCCGCTTTCCATTTACTTGAAGAAAGAAATCTATAATTTCTTTATTATATATTTTCCCCATATCTTTCCCTTCTTATATAAAGTAATATGTTTTAAAGGATATCCCCTATTCCTATGTATGCCTTTCCATTACCATGACTTCTTGTACTTCTTGCTTAGCTGGCTGGTTGATGTGCTCGCTGCTGGCTTTTTTTTTAGGTTTCTGTTTGGTGTATTGTACTCAGTGTTGTATTTTTGGCCTATGCATGTTTAAAATTTTATGTTTGCCAATGTGTTTGGCATAAATGCGCGCCTCCGAGAGAGTGAGTGTGTTTGTGTTGTTGTCTAGGCAAATGCTCGGGCACCATGTGGCATGCGGCAACATGCGCCTTGCATATAAATTCCAGGACAGCCGCCGTCTGACAAATCTTCCCCCTTTAAATTCTTAAACTTTCTTAGACCGATTCTTCAATTTATTTTGATTTTTCTCTATTTTCTCTTCACTTAATTTGACTGGCATTGATTTTGCCTTAAAGTGGTTGTAATTAAATTAATTAAGTTCGGTCACGGGCTTTGATCTCGCTCGAATGATTATGATGATTATGACCCGACCGCCCAAATAATACCTCAGAACTGTCAACGCATTCTGACCGGCAAATGCCCGAATTATGATGTCAACTTTGGAGTCAACAGAGACATATGTATAGCGCCCACCATCACCCACTAACTTGGAAAACCCACACACACACGTTCATTAATCATTACCAAAAGCTGGGGAAATGCTTTCGTCGTTGCCTCCAAGGGAACAAATTTTGTTTGGCATAATTGTCATGCATACGGCATAAGTATAAGTATCTAAGAAAGGAGACAGGACGAGAAAAATTATATTTCATTTCGTGTTAAATAGCGCATAAATACTTTTATTACGTGTGTGGTGTGTGTGTGTGTGTGATGTTAGTTTTTGATGAGGCCAGTGACCCATATGATATTAGGATTGCGTTGGAATTTCCCTAGAAATAAGCCACCTTCGTGAGTTGACTTTGCGATTTATAAGTCACGCATTTGCAAATTAACAAAAAAGGATACCAATTAAAGGAGGAATAACTTAAATGGTAGAATGTAATTAATAATTGTTGATATTGTTTTGCAATAGAAATAACCAAAGTTAAAATTAAATAATTTTTGATACTAGTATTTTTTATAAACAATTTTTTTAATAAAGTGCGTGCTTCTCAAGAAATGTAACCCAGCTAGAATCCCTGGAATTATAGTTCATTTTCTAACACGCAATTTCAAAAAGAATTGGAGCATAAAAAATATGTCATTTAAAATAATGTACGTATTTTTTATAGTTCAAGAAAAGTGGAAGTTTAATTCAAGAATTTAAAATTGTAATTAATTAAAAAGGAATGTTTACATGTACCATATATATAATTCTTAGTATTTTAATGCCCTTTCTAAACTATATATTTAGCTTGCATGTCCAACTATTTGGTTATATCAAACAGAGTCCCTTAATTGGCCGGGTTTGGTTAAGTTGTTTGCTCTCCATAACCGCCATTTGAGCCAGTCTCGAATTGGCTCAAACGACACTGAAATCGGGACTGAAGACAGTTCAAAGTTCAGGAGCCGAAACAAGTCGTCGAAATGAGAGAAACCCAGTAAAACGAGAGCATAGCCGAAAATGAAAAAAAAAGAGAGCAGGACTTTCCTCTCAAACTCGCTCTCTTATAGCTCGCGGCAAGCTTTTTGGTAGTGAAACAAGGAAGAGTTGAGACAAGCGGCATTGAAACGCAGCTTGGTTCAAATTATCGCGGCTTTCCTTGAATTATGGCGTTACCCAAAATATCAACTTATCTTACATTTCTTTTTGTGCACAGAAAAATATATATGAATTAATTAATTTCAAGAAATATTTTAACTATAGTAAGAACTTTAAAACTCTTATTTTGTTACTGGGTACAATCAAAAATAATGTATTATAGTTATTAAAATATGTAAACAAAATAATGTAATAGGATTTGTAATAATTGCCATAGTTTCTTAACTTAAATAACTTAACTTGAATGTATCATAAAAATTCTACATATAAACTAACCTTAAACTATACAAATTCTTTATATTTCCTAATAAATTGTAATTATTTGTAAATCATATATTTCTCTCTCTGTACTGTGGCCCGGCAGGTGACCAAGTTTTGTCTGTTTTATTTTTTTAAGGGGCTCAGAAATATATTCACTTAATGCACGCCCGTGTCCGTTTTGCTTGATGCGCCACGTTCTCAGTTGGCTGCCCCACAAGGCCCCCTGCCCAAAACTATATATATATTTTTTTCAGTGCAACGTATTTATATTTGTGTGTGTGTGTGCTCTGACGGTACCGTTAACGCGTGACTTCGAGTGCCCTTAATGCTGTAAATGAATATTTAATGTTAAAAGCACTTGTCGAAAATGCAGCAGTAACGATGCCAGCCGTAGTTATAGTAGCCTCAGCAGTAGGACCAACAACTGCAGCCCGGTTTGGTTAACAGGAAAAGCGGGGGAAAAACGGGGGACGAAAGGCGGAAGAAAAACGGGCGAAAACAGGAGGAAAACGAGGCAAAACAGTTGGGAACAGAGCTGGCGGGAAGAGAAGAGGTACTTGTGTGCCGCTTCACTTAACGAGCAAGTTGATTTTAAATTGTTTTTGCAATTGGAGCATGCGATTAAATATAAATAGTTGCAGTCCAGTCCAGTCCGGACCAACTTTAAGGGCCCCTTTGCAAATTAGGCCCAACTTTAACTGGCTATATCTTTACCTGTCTCTTGGCCGGGAGAAGGCCTTTTCCCTGCCACTTGGCCAGCTGACATAAATAATGTTGGGTGGGCCCCTATTTTGTGTCTTGAGAACGCACTGTGTGCACTGGGGGAAAATCTACCAGATCTGGGGATTGTTATCAGAATATGAAATTTATAAAGGGAATTTTATTACTTGTTTTCCGTGTTTTCTAATTTTTGTATTCATCGGAGAACTTGCTAAAATTTTATATAATTCTACCAAGTTAAATAACATTTTCCAGTTTAAAAAATATTAATAAATTATAATTTATTCCTCTTTGTAATCAAAATTTACTTAAATTACTAAGAAAAAATACAAATTTAAAAATTTATATATAAATTGAATGAAAATGTTTGGTGCTTAGTAAATAAAACCCTTTGTTTGTTAAACACATTTCTCCTAGTGTACATCTCCCACTTAACTCTGTCTGAGACAAATGTTTATAAACCGCTTAATTATTCACTTGGCCTTTTTACACCCACACCTCCCCTCCCAACATTTCCACCCCATTTTGCACCCCCTCCAAGGAGAGCTGCTTTTCATACTTTTGCCTCGTTCTGGGGCGGTGCGTGAGTCAGTTTCCGTCTTGGGTTGCGTCCTGGCACGCAAAACAAATTGACACAAAGGCTCAGATTTTGCGGTGTTAAGTCGAGGCCGCATAAATCACGGAACTCTCGGGCCGCCTGCTTATTCTTCTCCTTAAGCAGTTTTGGTCTATATTTCATAATTTCCTCAGCCCTTGTCCATGTCTTTTTTTTTCGGCTAATGAAAAATTCGCAGTGCTGAAAGGGCACTCATTTGGGTCTATATAAATAAAGCTAAAGGGAAATTAGCAAAGGCTTCTAAGGGGGAAAAGAGATTTTCCGGAGGGGGAAAAGGGTGTTGGCTAAGCGTGTGCCATTAAACTTATCAGTTTGTCTTAGGCTTTTTCTGGGCAATGATAACACCATCTGCTCTGCAGCGGAAAAGTAGGCTATGAAAATTTTACAGAAAAATAAGTAGTCGTTGGGGGAAGATTTCTCGTAATGGTCTCAGTTTTTCGACTTGTCTTTGGTCTTTATTAGTTCAAATTTGTTTATAAAAATATATTAAATAAAAATATATCTAATTTATTGCAAAAAAGACTATTTAAAGTATACATTTAAGTTGTTATATTTGCATCTTCGGGTCTCTATGTTAGCTTTCTAAGCTATCGCATTTCACTTACAATTGTGTCACTGCACAGCCCTTTCTCCTTTCGCCTTTCCAACAATCTCAGCACTTGAAGGGTGCTCCTCTTGTCCCAGAGGTCCTTCACATCATAACAGCTCCCATGCTCGACTGCAAATTGACCCGATTCGCAATTGTAAATGCAACACGCACGCGGCCAATTGGCAGCATGTCAACTTGACTCGACTCGGCTCAGTTAAACTCAAGCTGGAGATAAAATTTAGTTGGTTCTTGTAAGGAAAATATATACATGAGATTACAACACTCAAAGATATTTTTATAATGGGTATAACTAAGCTGTAAAAGACACATTTAAATTCGACACAACATTATTATTTAAAGTAATATGCTATTATTTTATATTTCTTAGAGATCTTAACAAACTTTCCATATTTATTTCAAGCTTTTCATTCCCTACCTAATTGGGTTTTATGGCAACCAAACAATAAATAATAGCATTTGCTTTTCCAACCTTCATTTCTTTATCGATGTATGTACATATTTTCCTTTCCTAAAAACACCCATCATAATGCAAAGGAAAAGACGAATGCAAGTTCGGAGGTTTCATGCGAGATGTTTGCCTCTGAGTGCGACGACATCCAGTCTGTCATTGTGCGGTAGACTAAATATAAACTGCACTTCAAATGATGGGGCAACTTCAGTCTCCATCTGCGTCTGCATCTGTGGGTGCGTTCCATTTTGCCTCGCTGTCAGCGCAATTGCTGTCATTGCACTTAACGCACTTGCGCCCATTCAGGGGCGGCAGAGAGTAGTGGTGGTGGAGAGCTGAGGGCTGAGAGAGGGGTGAAAGTGGGGGGGACAGCATCCTCATACTCATACTCATGCCCAACCAGCAGCAACTGGCTGCAATTATGGCGTCTCAATGCGTTTTGTGCGTGGCTTTGGCAGTTAGCCTGGGAGCCTGCTGTTGCATATTTTCAGCGCCAGTCGGGACAGAGTATGAAAAAATACACCGAGAGAAAATAGATGGAAATTGTAATTGATTTTTTAATTAATTTTTCAAGGATTTTGCAAGTAATAATTATTATTAATAACTAGTTTTCAGCTTTAGCTTCTATAATTCTATAATATTTCTAGATCTTCTAATTTAAGGTATACAATTTTGATTATATTATTTTCTTAATATATAAATTGGCTTTTTATTTATAGATAATTATTATGTTTTTTATATTGATTTCCTATTTAAAAAACTTTGTTTTCCGTGTAGATGGTTGGAGAGAAAGGGTCTGTGAGAGTGGGCTAAGCAGGAGGGAGACAGGCGCAGGGACAGTGGCGGACAAAAGCGTTTTGCCCAGACACAAAAGCTTTGAATGCCCACGGGGCAGCCATTAGCCTAATAACGCCATGCACCAACACACATGCAGACGCACGCCCACGCACACCAGCACACACGCATGCAGATGACTCCCGCACACTTTTGCCAAATGCACAGTGGAAAGGATACGAAAAAAAGGATATCTTTTATGCGAAAACCAAATATGTTCACAAGAGTATTTAATAATATTTTTTATTATAATTATAAATGTATTTTATTAATTTAATTAGGCTCTATAAAGTACCCAGAAAGACAAACTAGAATTTGGAAATATAAATAATATTAAATTGGTTTTGATATAAAAAAAAATTATACTTTGATATAATAATTTATAATTATTTATAATTTGAAATTATAATAAAAATTACCCAAAGTATCGCAAAGCTCTGTGACACTGTGCGATATATGAGTCGAGTTGACATGACCAGACTACCTCCCGACACTACATCGCCATTGTTTCTCAGCTGCTGTCACGTGTGCAGCTCGGCCACAACAACAACAACAACAACAACAACAACAACAGCGACAGCAGCGGCTGCAACACTACCACAATAGTTGCAACAAGAGGAAGTGAGTGGGTGGCGGGGGGAGGGCGGTCAAAGTTGACAGAGGGAGACAGACAGACAGACAGATGGAGGGACAGACAGCGTGATGAACGTCGCCTCAGCTTCGTTACAATTATCATAAATAATAGCCAAGTGGTCGCTTGCTGTCGTTGTTCTCGTTATTCTCGTTATTCCCTTTGTTGACACTGCTGAAGAGTGGAAATATATTTTTCACTTTTCATTTCTAATTATGACACCGGGGACATGCCCCAAATGCCGCAAACAAAATGTTTTATACTCAGCATTTGTTGTTGTGTGGCCACAGAGTGAAAGGTGCGTTAAATTTGTGAAATAGATACATATTTGCGATAATTACTGTTGATGGTCCTTGTGTTTTGGGGGTCAGCAATTCAAATTGTGGTTAAATTGAAAACAGTGTGAATGGCACTTGAAAAGAATCTTCAATGAGAGGTCGAAAAAGGGTATTTCATTTACAAAAAGCTTATTTATGAAAGTAATTACCATGTGGAGCTCTTTTGAATTTTCATGAGTTTTATGAGTTCTTATTTCTATTCAGATTTTATTCAATGTATTTAAATATTTGAGAGATTTCTTAAATATATGAAGGATATTTAGAAAATATTTACTTGAAAGGGGTTTTAATTACATAAAGTGGATAACGAAAAGTAAATAATTGAGTATAAAATTTAATTTTAGTTGAATAATATTACCTTATTTAAATTTAATATTAAAGGATTAACTACAAATTTATTTTCAGCTATCAAAATACACAATTCCTCTGACCTGATGGCTCTTGGTCAGCTAAAAGTGAATTACAGCTTCAAAGCCGAATACAAATTGCACAATATTTTAGTTTAAGCCTTCAATAAATTTTAAGACTTTCGAATATCTTTGCCCCCGTTTCATTTTATAGATACTTCTATTGACATACGCCTTTTGCCAATTTCGATTTAGCTGTTGCCCCCAAAGCTTAAAGTTATATTTTTGTTGTTCCGCCACCCAGAAATTGTTACTTGAAAGTCGTGCGAATAAAAAATAAATCTCTGGTCGTTGTCAAACTCCGTTTGAAGAGTCGCCCCCCGCAGCAGTCAAAGGCTTTACTGCTGCTTTTCCCACCCCCACCGAAAACACCCCGGCAGCTTCCCGCACATTCCTCAAAATGTGTGCGGCAACGTATGGTGGAAGCATTTTGTGGCATTCCGTTGCTGATGCAGTAACAGCAGCTTACGTTACGTATACGCAACGTCTGAGGTTTGGCAATAAAATTGCACATTGTTGTCCTTCGACTTGCTGTTGTTGTTGGTGGATGTTGCTGTTGCTGCTGCTGCTGCTGCTGGAAATTCCAACCATTGCTAGATTTATATGTTCCAGCCCGCTTAAGTGGTAGTCAGACATTGGTTTTAGGACCCCAGTCCCCTGCTTATTTTGTCCCCAGGATAAGACGACTTTATAAGTCTAGACGAGATGTGGAGTTGGGTGAGCATTTCGGGTGACATTCAAATGCCGAGTTAAATTTCCAGCCAGCTGCCGAGATTTATGCGGGTTGGCAGTTTCTACGAGAGAGAAAAAGAGTAAAGAAAAATACCGAACCTGCTCAATCCTCATCCAGGGTCAAGCATTTCTGGGGCTGCATAGTTTTTCGGCAAACTTTTGGCCAACATTTCCTACACAGCAAAATTTTGCTGTCTTGCGTTATATATTTATATATATACATTTCTTTTGGCCAGATTATTGAGCAAGTTTTCTGGTATTTTGAGCACAACTTATGGTGCAAAAATTGAATTGAATTGGGTACTCAGGCAAAGGCAAAGGCAGAGGCAGAGGCCGAGGCCCAGGAGCTGCAACAGGAACAGGAACCGAAACAGGGCCCAACCGGAGTTTCTCGTGCCAACTTCCTACTACGAGCTGCTGAAAGAGGGAAACGAGGAAGTCGCAGACCGTGCGAACGAAAACTTTTCTGCTTTTACACTCAACTTCCTTTCCACACACAAAATTTGTTTAATTAAAATTTTTGTGCAAAATCTGTAAATTGTTTTTGGTTCGTTTCGTTTGCTCATCGCTTTCCCCGCCGCTTTCCCTTTTCGTTTTCGTTAGCCAAAAAATAGTTTTGACAACACACAAAATTATTACGGCCAACTATGAAAATTGTTTAAGTATTGCTTAAGGTTTGGAGGAACAAAATTTAAGGAAGAGAGAAATGTTTAGTAACTTTTTAAGTGCTATATATATTAAGGAGAAAATCACAGGAATATTAAAAAATACTGAATTAACCTAATTGGTAGATAATTCTTTTATAACAAACACAACAAGAATTTAATTTAAAGCATCTGCTTGTGCATTAAAGCCAATATCTGAATACCTTTCATCATCAATTATTCACTAATGCGCGCATAATATAGTTGTATAATTGTGACACGAACTGCCAACACTTTTCGCTGTTATTTCCCCTCTAATCCCAAAATGCCACAGAGAATCCATCAATTTATCATGCGCAAAAAAGGGGGGGAGGGGAGTTCTAGGGTTGGAGGTGTGGAAACTATCCGCAAAATTCCCCCAAACAGCGGCGACGCACAAAATTATTCAAGTCAATGAACAATTTAATTTATCATTAATATAAAATCCGACAAAAGCGTCGATCGAGCGGGGGAGTGCGGCGAAGTGTCGCCTTGGCGTGCTGCCATCGCATGGCACTTGAGCTAATCTCATATATCATCATCGCTGGGATCTGCTAACGAATGACAGGAAACCGAACCGAACCACAGCGACCCGAGCTGAACCAAGGGAGACCTGACCCCAGACTCGCTTCTCTTCCCCTTTCTCTCTCTCTCTCTCTCTCTCTCTCTCTTTCTCTCTATCTCTCTGGCTCGTCGAACAATTTTTCTAATATGTTTGATTTTACTTTCAAATGGGCGAACTCTGCTGTCGCCATCTCTGGCCGCCAATCCCCGTGGCCAGCCATAATTCTGCCAGGAAACTTGCTGGCATCAGCAGGAGGACCAACAAAGCACTGAAAGAAAATGTGTTAACTCAGTAATCATAATTAAATTCAATTGAATTTAATTTAGAGAATTTTTCCCAACAAATAACAAACACAGAAAACAGTAAAAAAAATTAATATCTTACTTAATAGCTTTTTATTTAGAAGATATTCTTGTATCCCCACTTTTATCCGAAATAAAATAATATAAATCAAGATAATAAAATAAAAGAAGTAACATTTTCTTGCACTGCAAAGGCAGCAACAGCAGCAGAATAGCCAGCAGAAGTCTGACCATTAATACTCAATTGGCTGTGCTTCCCGTGTGGATTGTGGTCGTGGCTGTAACCCTCATCCTCATCCTCATCCCCTTGCCACCAACTGCCCCCAATCTCCGGCGCTTTCTCCCTATCTATTCTGTGGGACACTCTACTGCGTTGGCTGCCGTCGTCATCTTTGTCGTCTTGTGCTGACACTTGAATTGAATCGAAATTGGTTATTAGCAATTCTTACGAGAATCCCAACGACATCGTGCAGAGAAATGGGGGAGAGACTGTAAGGTAGTGGGCCAAAAAGATTGAGACCGACGTTTTCTGGCTGGTTTTCCTGCTTTTCTGCTTTCCTGCTTGGTCGCATTACTTGAAAAGCGAATATGTTTGAAAAAATGAAATTGGCGAAGATGTTGGAAAGGTGTACTGAATGGCTGAGACTAGATCAAGCTCATTTCTAAAGGTAACAAGAAGCACAAAATTTAATGAGGTCTAATTTAACAAAAAGTAACTATTTTTCCATTAAGGAAAAACTCTTTGAAGTGTTACTGTGACTGTAGAAGGGAATTATAAAAAAAATAACAAGATTTCTTTTTGAGGGCATTTTTGGTTGTCTTGAAAAGGGGTTCCTTTAATTACAAAAAATATTTAAACCAATACTGTCACGATCTTTCGTAATTAGAGATCAGATGTCTAAAACTACTATCCAAAACTATTGATTATCCCCCAGAAAAGGTACTCCGTTTCGGACCCATGGATAACACTTACACAGATTGCAAGAATATATATACATAGTAAGATGTACATGTGCGGACGGATGTGCTACGCAATATTTATTCACCACCTCATTTTTTATGGCCGCAAGTTGACGGCGACTGGCGAACAAAGCCTGCCAAAGGCAAGTCAACTTCTGCCAGTTTGATAGCCGCTCCGTGTCAATGCAAACAATGCAGTGGATAACATGGAGCGGGGAGTGGCCGGAAAGTGGGCGGGTTTTCGGGGACGGGGCTAGGGACAGGATAACAGGAAGCGTCGAACAGAGAGCGGACATATCAATGGTTATTTTGGGGGCAAAATGAAATCGTTTTTGTGTGTATATTGCAAACAGCCAAGGTCAAGATAGTAGGATAAATATTTTCTATAATATTTTGAATTTATGGAAGAGAGCTTCATCTTTTAAACTAAGTTTAACTTAACGAAAAATTAGTATTTATTACATTTAACAAAAATATATAATGATGAAAGATGGTGACCTATTAAATAGGTAACAAAATTTCAGTTACACATTTTAATATTTACAATAGATATTTTTGTAAGCCATATTTTCACACATTTTTCACTATTATTTCAACCATTTCTGTGTGTTATGTGTGCCAGTTGCGTTTCCGTGGAATGGCAGCCATGTTTACGATTCGATCGCATTCGCACACGATTTTGATTTTGATTTGTTTGCAGAAAACTCGCTGCAGAGCGGCAGAGAGAGTGCATTCGCTCGGAATATCTAAGCTTCTGCGTTCCCAGCTCCAGTTGCACACTGGAGCTCCGGCTTCTGGCTCACTGGATTCCTGCTGATGCTCGCACAAAAGCCAGCTACGAATCGCATGCTTTATGCATAAATAAACAAATCACTGAAATCAAAAACATTGAAAATGACTTCAAAACTCAGCTCAATGTGCGCATCCAAGGACGAGTATGCGTTTCCATTCGCATTCCCATCGAGATGCAGTCGCCGGACATGTTTGTTCAACGTTTTTCCGCTCGCATTTATTTTCGAGGGTTTTCACTTCCGGTTTTGGGCTTTATTTGAAAGGAGCTTGCTTTAATGTGTGAGATTCTTTTACGCTTAGTTATTCATATGCAGAACTTTGCCTCTTGTAGAGATAAAGGTTTGTTAGTTTTCTTAAGGCCCTATGAATACATTTTAAATGTTTAAAATATGCTTAGAAACAATTATAAATTTATAGACACCAGACTTGACAAGGTTATTTGGTTTGCCAAAGGCTGCAGTAGTCTGAAATCGGAAACTCAATGTTAATGACTTTCACTGTTGCCAAAGCCAAATGAAGGTTACGCTCTGGCCTTTCAGCCATTACTCCCATTAGTCGAGACCCTTATAACCCAATACCCGTATGTAGTCATGCATATTCATGGGGCCAACACACCACATACGGCCTAAATGAAGTTGGCCCAATCATCATCCAATTAGAACTGCAAAATTATACTAATTACAACTTTGAAATTAGAAATATGCAAATGGCAGACGTTGTGTCTGGAGCGAAGTTTGGCCTGATTAAAAATTTCATCAGAGACGTATAATTCTATACTATATGTCCGTGAGAGCTGCATACATTTGCCTAAATTATATTGACATCCGACGCGTCGGTGGCCGTGCAAGGATACGGCTGCAAGACTCCTGATAAGTGAGCAAAACCCATGGAGAAGGCCATCAAAAAGTCAGCGCTTAGAGAATCAGCCAAGCGGACATACATACGGCCGGAGCGGAAAGAGATGGGTATAGTGGGGCCGAGAGAGGAGGGAATATCTCATGAAAGCCAAGGCAAACCCGTAATGCATAAATTATGACAAAGAGAGCACACCACTTGCCGCTTGCCGACTATATATGATGTCACATTCATATATAAATGAATAAATATTAAAATTAAAAAGCATCACAAAAAGCAAAGCAAATTGAAAGGAATTATAAAACTCATACAGAGAATATAGTTCTGGGTTCTGATATATACTTCTACCTTAAAAAAAGCCTTGGAAAATATCTAGTACTGGGATCGTAGAGAAATTATTTTAAAAATCTTAATAAATGCTATTTAATACATGTTTCTGGAACTTAAAATTATAAAGGAACTGTAAATACTGACTTTCCGGCTCAAATTTTAAACGCATTTCAACTTGAAACTAAATTGGTATAAAGGCTTCTGAGACACTTTGCTGCCCAATTAACGAACTCATTTCGTAGAGGAGGGCAGAGTCCTTGGCAGGTACTTCCTTGGACTTAGCAACCCTATCATGTAGTTTGGAGCATCTCAGATATGCGAAACACGCGTCGAAAGGAGTGGCGAGCGGTGGTCACGTTCCTGGCAAGTAAATTCAATCAATTTGCCATGACACAAGCTAGTGACAATTGTTGCCAAGCTTTCGGACAGAACATTCGCCTAATTGGTCGCTAATTGTAATGCATTTTACGAAGCTGCACTCGAAGGTCACCTTGGGGATGGGGTCTACTACGAAATACTCGCAAAAGTGTCCGTTGAGATAGTTCCGGAGATGTCAGGCTCAGGCTTAGAGAAACTTTATTACTGCCCTCCTGTCTTTGCGTCTCTTTTTGGCCTGCCAATTTCCATCTACGCATTACTTGATCATTTTCCAATTGACGGCCCCCAGCTGTTGCCCCAGCTTTTCCTGACTGCCTGTTTTCGAATTGTCAAATTAAAACAGAAAATGTTGAATTTGATTAGCGAAGCGTTAAAGAAAAAGACACGGCTCCGAATGGCAAAGAGAGGGCGAGAGGAAAATGGCGGAGGGCCAAAGATAATGAGCCAGTGTTGAGGCGTCGTTTAAGGAAAACTTTTGGCCCTTTTCCACTTCCAGTTTTTCCTTTGTACTCAAGCTGAACTAACGGCAGTTGGTGTGAATCGAGGGATGGGTTTATAAATAAAAATTACTTATAACTTTAAACTTGTAATCATATTTATTTATTTACAATTTTATTTGTATTCTATTTCATATTGAATACGCCAATATAAATTATTAATTAAGAATTTATAAAATAGTTTCCATTGTCAATAGGGAGTAAAGATTTAAAAACTATGAACTTTCCCATTTATATATTAAATAAATTCTATAACATCCATCCCTGATCAAGTATTCAAATAGTTGGCAGTCACACGATGAGTACAACGCAGCTGCCTTCCTGCCATGTCCTTGAAGCCCATTCTACCCCCACTTTTTCGTTACAAAAAATAAATAAGAAATTAAAAGAAAGGGGAAATGAGTAGTCACTCCTTTGGCGAATAATTTTGTAATTATTTAACTTAATGGAAAACAAACTCAATTTTCGAGCAGAAAAACCAGCGCTGATGGGAAAAAGTTTCCAAAGAAAAACCTCCGGCAAGATTCAGTGCAACCCTGAGCAAAATACAACCGTGTGTGCGATGACTGTACTTCTTTCTAGTCGTTGGCCTGAGTGCTTCGAGTTTATCCAAGCGTTAGACAGAAGATTGGCGTGTTTTGTGCTTATCCCGAATGAACGAATTAAACTGTAATTTTCGTGAATTATTTGGCTGTTGTTTGGTCTGAGACTTAAGCTAATTGACAGCCGCAAGAAAATAAAAATAAAAAATAAGAAGCGGCTTACGGAGCCACCGGAAAATGCAAGTCTTGCTAGCCAGCTTATTGTGCAAAGTTCAAAGGTTGCCATAATGAAAAGCGAACGGAAAATTGATAATCTCTCTACCCCGTATCCTGCAGGACTTCTCCGGCGGATAAAGTTTTGTGTGCTGTCTGGGATCTCTGGTTATTAAGTGCCGCAAAAGTTCCCAGCCCCAAAAATGATAATTGGGCTTTGGGAAGACAGCAACCTAAATCCCTGCCCCTCACCTCCCTCTCTCCCTTTTTTCGGATCTCCATGTCGAAAGCTGCATAATTAACACAAAATAATGATAAAGTTCATGGCGAGCCGCGCTTTTCCCAATCGCAACCCATTCAATTATGTAAGTGTTCCTTCCTCGAGTTTCTCCATGCCGAGAGATTTACAGCGAAACTTTGCCAGAGTTGCATTCTCTGGTGAAGTGAAGTTGCGATTGGATTGGAGAAACTTCGAACCTCATCCTCGGCGGCTCTTTTGCCAGTTTTCACTCTGATGGGCATTGTGTTTATGAGGAGCGAAGGAGGTCAGTGGCCACACGAAGGCCCACCGAACGGAAATTGCCCGATAATCAGCTTTGGCCAGTTGGAACAATTTTGTTGGCAGCTGAAATTGTTTTACAGGATACTAGCACAAGGACATAAGGTCCCTAAACCAATTATAATTGGTAAAAAAAGAATAGAAAATTAAATTTAATTAAACAGAACAGCACTCCATCGAACTCATAGAATAAATGCAGTATTCCTCACAAAAATCAAAGGAAGTCCCAGTAAATCCTTTGATTCAATACTCAAAAATCCATAGGAAACCAGAATTGCAACTGTCATGTGGCAAGAGTAAGCAAGAAGATCAAGTTGCAAAAAGTATCAGAAGAAAAGCTGTGAAAAAATATGTCTACAAGGGAAGGAGTTTAAATGAGCTTCCCGCTTTCCTCCATATTTGTTCCCATTTGTTTCTTGGCTCCTTGCATATTTATTTAGTCGATGGCAATTAAAGTCGCGCTGCGCAAATTAAATGAAAACCATTTGCGCGCATTTCAAGCAGAATAAAATAATACAAACTCTAATTTATACGAAACTGAGCGTTCTTCTCCTTGTTTTTTGTGTATTTTGCTTATTTATTTTTTTTTTTTGTGTAGCAATTTTTTATTTTAGTTGGCGCCACTTTTTTAAATCAAAGTGAGCGAACGCGAAACGCCACACAAGAGCCGAGGGACGATGGTGAGAGGGTGCAGCGAAAAAAAGCGCGGGGTAGTTAGGGTCGGAAGCCGTCCATTCCATTTTCAACTAAATAAATAAAAAGTGAATTTTTAATTAAAAGTTAAGTGGCAACTCATTTAAATTAATGTTGACTCAAGCGTCATAGCAAAACAGTTGGAGAACCGAGCGGTCGAAAAGGGGCAAGAGCGGGAAATTCGCGAGGGTAGGTGGAAAAAATAAGAAAAAAAAAGGAAAATAGTGCAAGTGGGTTGGCTCACTCCTTAATAAGCACTATGCACCACAGGACCTTGACTGGAAAAAAAAAATAACTCTAGGAGAAAGAAGCAAAGCCAGCGGAAACCTGCTAAGAAAGGGCAATTACGCTGCGATGAACAACCATTCTTGGAACATTTATTGAACTTAAATAATCTATAAATAATTTTATTTAACATTGAATACTACAAACTACAATACTACGAAATTAAAAACTATATAAATTATTTTATCAAGTTTATTTTTTATTTATTTCACTCAATTTATCTATTAGAAGAACATCACCAAACTTTATCGTGTACACTGATAGAAAAAAAAAGTTTACTTTCGAGAATTTGTGCATTCTCAAAATTAATTCTTAATATAAGTACGAAAATTCTTAAAGTAAGATTTTTTAGGCTTAATTCAAGACCAAAAAATACTAGATTAAAGATTAAAATTCTCCAAGGAAGAACGAAAATCTCAAAAGAAGAACGAAAAATTCTTGGGATGATTTCGTGACCGAAATTTTATGACCAAAATTCTCGGGTATTTCTATCAGTGTACTTATTAATAATTAATATTCTTTTCACTCCAAAAACATGCATTATAATGTTACCAACAGTTGAATTTAAATTTCAATAACATTCATAACTAAATTGTTCCGAAAAGGGGTCTTATTTGTGATAAATCTGAAAATTGTATTTGATGAGCATGTGTTAATGTTGGCCAATTAGTTGCAGTTGCAGTTGCAGTTGCAGTTGATCCACACATGTGAGACTCCAGCCGAATTGTCGAGAGTTGTCAGCTCACTGTCCACGCATATTAAATTTGTTTGTCGAGGTTTATTGAACTGTTTGTCACAGGACAATTGCCAAGGGGAACGCACACTTAGGCCACTGACTGCTCTCCAACTGGAATTGATGTATTTACGTCCGTTTGCAATTTGCTACGTGTGCATCGAATATAGATTTCTCCCCCGAAATGTACCACCGATGATGCATTCAGCCGACACCAATTCCCATTCGGATTCCAGACTCAGTGGTTCACTCATCCTGGTTGTAAGACCGCACAGAGTGCACTATGAGAAAAGTTGTTTCGGGAAACGTAACTTATAACATAAATGATTTTCTTTTTATTAGATTTGACTTTAGATATTCTGCTGCTATCGTAACTATTAAATTTAATTTAGAATAAATAGCACCAATTATTAAGAATTATTTATTTATTTATTTAGTTTACTAAGCAGGATATTTTGATTATACAAATTAGAATTGAATCAATAACAAAATATTTGGTTTCTGTGCACATTTTGGCAGTTTATCCCATTATTCCCCCTACCCAGCCGGTTGTATTGCTTTAATTTCATCATCATACCAACTCGTGCCTGGATTGCATGCAAATTTTCCCACCTTCCCATAGGTTTTCCCCTCGGTCTGTCTGCCTGCCAGGATGTGGCTGCAAGAGTTTCTACGGCTCAGTCAATATTATTGATCAGGCGTCAAATTTTGGGCTGTGAGTCCAGAGTCAGTTGCACACACAAATTGTGGCAAATTTTCATAGTTTGGTTTCTCCTCACAATCCAGTGCCTGTGGGTGCTGGGAAATTCATCCAGCGAATTGGCAAAAAGGTCTTCACTCCAAAGGGTTTGCCAAGGTCCTTAATGGCAGACTTTTAAGCCATTAGCACTGGTTGTGAATATCAACTGTCATGGATTTAGAAATGTAAGCCTTTAAAAGAAGATTATCAGTAAAGTTCTTTGAAACTGTTATGTCAATAATCCAACTGTACAAAAATCTCTGCTTAGTTTATTAATCAGTAAAGAAAACTATTAATCTAAATAGGAAATTATTTAGGCTTTTAAATTGAAATTCCCAGACTCTTTTTTATTTAAGCTTAAACTTAGCATAACTTAACATATTATAGCACCCAGCTAAGAAAAACTAAAGCCATGCTGTCGACATAAGGCCTCTCTAATGCGAGCCAACTCCTTGTTGCCTCCCAAGGACTTTCGATTGCGTAGTGGTAGTAAAAATGAGTTGCCATTTTTTGCTCTATTAATTTTTGTTGCCTCTAACTAGTGGAGGCCTGGGGCTAAAGCCTTAAAGCCTGTAAAATTTAATTGGGAAAAGCGACAAGGAGGGAGAGTAGCAAAGAGAAGGCAGGCGGCGGAAGTAGAGAATGAGGAATGGAATAAAGTGAGGCATGCTAGACTACATCCGCACGCACACCCAGAAATACATAGACCTCGATGCCATAGTGCCTTATTAATAAAACAAATACCAGAAAGAAATGGAAATTAAAGAAGAGTTTGAGGATTAATAATATATAGAGAGTAATTTAGGGGGACTCATACTGGAAAAGTTAATTTATTTAAAGCATTTTGAATGAAGTTATAACCAAAAATATTTTTAAAGAAACCATTCCAGTATTTTTTATAGAAAACGATCACCTTTGATCTGTCAAAAAATACATTAAAGTACTCAGAGAAAAGAAAAATATGGTAATGAAAATGATGTGAAAGTGAAGCCGTACAAAGGAAGGAATGAAGCTAAGGTAGAAAAAAAAGCTTATTTCTCCCGCGGCATTTCCATATAAGCCATATTTTCAATAACCGAGAACCGAGCAAAAGGCAAAAGAAAACTGACAAAGTTTCATGCGCTTTTCCCAACTTTCTTCTACTCATCCCGACCACCTTCTTTTCGCTTTTCCCTATTTTTCTCTTTCCTTCACCGACGACTGGCTTTTTGCCGTTCGCCTTGGTTCTCCTATTATTTGCGCATTTTATTTCCATTGAACATTTCATTGACACTTTGACAGCAGCATTGACATTTGCGTGACTCGGGTGATTAGAATATGCGCCTTCCAAGTTCCTTTCTCTCTGTCTCTCTCTTTCTCGGCGACCTCGGGCTGTCTCTTTCGAGCCCCCATTTGCCATTCAATCTTATTATGCTTCGACTTAGTTTTTCATTGCTGCGCCATAAAATTGCCAGTGGAATTAGTGTGTGCAATTAATTTTATTCGGTCCAAACGAGAGTAAAGTTTCCAGCAGAGAAACCTTTAAGACCTTTAAGAAAGATGACTTCTAGTGTTTAATAAAAATTTATTTATTTTCTTCTTGTTAAAGCATTCCAGCTTCTTCTAGATTGATTTCTTTTCGAATGTCTCTGCGACTCTGGGGAACATCTGCACTTGTTCCCGCTTTCCGCCGTGAAATTTATTTGGCTTGTAATTCGATTCGCTTTGCTTGCCGTATCGTGTCGCCGGGATAATGCAGGCACATCTATATATCTGTGTATATATCCGGAAGGTGCTCCAACCTGGGTCGTAGATAAACGATTGTCGCTTAAAGCCCCTGATGTGCCAATTTCCATGGTTGATGCCACTCCTTGCTGGCGCTGTTCAGACTGCCTGTGGAATATCCTTTAGATGCTGACACTGTTCCAAGGTAAAAGTTTTGTGCAGTTTTCAATTTGCACTCGGTTATCGTAGAAAGGTTTGAACTTTAGCCCAGAGTTTGTCTTTTTTAGCTAATTTAATTTGTTAAAAAATCATATTTTCTCTTATTGAGTTTTCTTTTGAAGCAGATTTTATTTTTATGTTTTGTTCAGTTGCATGAAATCAACTTGACCCATCAAAATCTAATAAAAAGTTAATAAATGAAATAATAGGTAAACCAAAGAAGGCTTTAAAATACTTGTAGAGCTGTTTTTGTTTCTTCTGGAACTAAATTCATGATTTAGTTGTATAAATTAAGTCATTTACATAAGAGAATGTAAAGAATAAACGACTACAGAATTTTTTCAGATGAATTCAAACATTTTAATTTTATAAAAGCTGTTAAAACAATTGCCAAGTATTTCCTTTAAGTGCACAGTGTAATTTATAAGCATTAATTATGTCAGCTGCATTATTATTTGCCATTACAAAGTATAGTTATTGGCATTGTCGCCCGATAAGCTGCTCATTTGCAATCAGCCAAGTAATTGCACAGCAACGATGGTAGTATCTCAACATTAAGTCAATGGAACACTTGCAGATGTGTCGTGACCCCAAGAACTGTCATTGTTCGCCACCTAGAAGCTAATGCACTGACATAACCAACCATCCGGCCAAAGGACCATCCATCCATTCATCCATCGACCCATCATTCCGCCCATTCATCCATGCATCCATCCGTGCCATCCATCTCTTGTTAGCTAAACACAATCGAATGTCAGACAAAAGACATCGGTAGAGTGCAGTTGGAATATTACGTATACGTATCCGCTACGTGGCCCATCTGACTCTCTGACTGACTGACTGACTGACTGTTTGTCTGCCTTTGCACTTTTCTTTTTTATGCTCGAGCTATTCTTTTTCCCTAAGCCTCGGGCATTTAATTGAACAAGTGAGCACTTTATTAAAATGTCACTCAACTGTGTTTAGAGCGATACAGTGCCGTTCCAGGTGAAATGAGGAGGTGCCCATTTTGAGGGTGATGCAGCCAGAGAATTGCCGGCGACGTGGTCTGCGCAAATTTCATTACAGCTATGTCAGGCATTTTGACAGCGGGCTTCACCTACATTTAACGCCAGCAAACAAAGAGTGTTGAAAACACTTGGAGTTCTTGGAGTTTTCGACAAAAGGAAGTACTCTATAAAAATATATTTTGACATGTATGATCTATTTAAATAAAAAGAAAAATAAATTAAATGTTTGCAGATGATTCCAATGAGCTAAACACACATTTAAAAGAGTTTCTTGTATAATTTTTACATTCTCAATGACTCTTCCCTAACATACGGCATAAACTCAGTATCCATATCCTTGTTAATAATGAAAACCCTTATATTTTCATCATTCCATCATTGAAATAGAATATAAACCTTATTTTCTTCAGTATCCAGGTATAAAAGCTACATAAGTCGACTTGGGCTGCATTTAGCGTATGCATATTTAATATTTCCCCGGCAAGTTGCAACCAGAACAACAACTAAAACTCCAGAAACTCCATGGTTAAGGGAGAAAATAGAAGAAGGGGTTCCAAACTGGAGTAGCAAAACAAAAAGTGAACACAGCTCATACTCGTATATCATTTGACCCTGCTAGGAGTTGCCCCTTAAGCCCTCTTCCCTTTTTCACAGGCTAACAAGAGGCAAACAACAGGAAAACCAAAAGAGGGCGAAAAAAAAGTTTTGAAATGAAAAAGCAGTCAGCATATGAAATGAGTTTATTACTCAAAATGTGTGTGTGTGTGTGTGTGTGTGTGTGTGTGTGTGTGGCACGCTTTAAGTGGAATGCACCATGTGAGTAGCGGCAAGGGAGCGTGAAAGGGGGCGTGGCATGAAAACAGGAAAGGGCTGACGTCCTTCTCCGCTGCAGGCAAATAGTTAACTAGATTTATTTATAAATAATTTCCAAGCATAAATCGCTGCGCAGCTTAATCAAATTTACAGCAGACAGTGAGTGGCGAAAGTATATGGCCAGGACATTAGCCAAGATATTTTAGGTGGTTGAACTTGTCTTAGAAATAATTATAAATATTTTTAACATTTTTTCTTGAAACTTAAGGATAAGAATTAATTGAGAATATTACATTTAACAATTGTATAACTCCTTTTTCATTGATTATTGTATTTCTAATATGTAATTATGTTTAAATTAAATAATAAAATAATGATTAAATCATTAAATCATTATATACAATATTTATAAAAATTATTTGTATTTTGTTCTCCCGTAAAATGTTTAACTTTTACTTTTAAAACCCGAAAAAGAGCAGTATTATGCTACTCCACAACTGGTTTAAACGCCTAAGCGATACAATTTCCGGTCTAAAACGATTACAGCTTTGGCGCGCACTGTATCCCTCTACCCTGACTCTTTTTGTCATGATATTCGTAATATGGCGGAAACACTTACAGCAGCATCATCATGATCCTCTGCATTCGGTTTGGCAGGAAAGGGAAATGCACTCGCGAGGGAAATGCACCAAAAACGCCAAACTGCGTTAATTGAGCGCGACAGCAGCTGAAACAACGTCGAATTATATAATGCTATGTAATGCCAGGTCATTGCTGCAACTAACAGCAGGAAAGCGCAGCGGAAATTGGCTTATAGATGCCAGGCCATAGATAGTCGGCCTTACCTTCCGTTTCGACCAAATTGCAGATTGAAGATGCAAATGCGGACGTGCATTGCATATTCTCCATTCAAAGGTGTGTGTGTGTGCTTTCAGTGTGGAAAACTATGCCGCCATCAAAAAAATGTGACTTCTGGTAAAGGGTAGCTCAAGGCTAAGGAAGTTACCTAATGGAAAGTATTTAGATTTTCTAGAATAGTTTAAGCAGTTTTTCTTAACTTTTATTGTTTTTCTTTACTTTATATAATATGTAAAATTTTATTACAAAGAACCGATTGCTATTTTTATCCTTCCCTTAAATCTTCTTTGCTACTACAAGTAATAATATTTTCCAATTATAAAGAAACCCATTATAAGACGCTCTCAATCGCAACTCTCCTGTTTTCCAACAATTTGACTAAGCGCATTAGCTTTAGTTTTAGCATTTTAGCATTTTTTCCCCCAACTTCCACTTGGCCAGCCAGCTCAAAGTAGCTTTTAGTTGAGGGAAATAAAGGTGCAGAACATGGTATATATAACGGGAGTGCCAGGGTAGATGGTAGAAGGTCGCTCTTCTGCATTAGCTGGCTTGCAAGCGGCTCAAGTGCAAAATCGAATTTAGCTAACGGAATTTCGTCTTGCTTGCCAAGAATCCCGCATCCCCTTTCGCCTGCAGGAGTACCTTTAACTCTTTAGCCCACACTTTCCCCTACAAAAAAAAAACAGAAAAAAGGAAAAATCTCTTCTAACCTCTTTTAGCAGCAGCAGCCGACGATGCGACGATGGCGATAAGCGCTTGGAACATGCGTGCTAAAAACACATATAGGGGCAACCATGGAATATCATACACTATACATAATTTTTGAGAATATAAGATTTAATTTCCTACTGATATGTAGTTCTCCATGCAAAAAAACCTTATTTCTTACAGAGTTTTATTGTTAAAAGACATTTTTATTAAAACCAATCTCCAACAAATGAATTTTAATTAAATAAATAATGATATTTATTGTATTTATAAATAATTTTTAATGTTATCTCATTTTTATAGACAAAATTGGCCTCATATTTAATGCCAGTGCAGACGTGCACCTGTCTTTCCCCTAATGTTGGTCACAAGACCAAAAAAAAGAACCATAAAAAATACACAGAGGGAAGGGTGGGAAGAAGCTGCTTAGTTCGGGGCCAAAGGGTGCTGCAAACTCAGCTGGAGCCGCAGCAGCACCACCAGCAGCAGCAGCAGCAGCAGCAGCAGCATCAGCACCTTTGCCATTAACCTAACTCGGTTCGTTTTGGTTCGGTTTTTGCTGGCTGCTGCTACTGGTGCTTCCTCTTTTTTGCTATTAGTTTTCGCCACATGTTTGTGTGCTCCACCTCACCACCGCACCTTCCTGCCCTGCTGAACAAGCTGCCCCTGGAACATACCTGAGCTCACCTGTTCGTTTTTTGTTTTTAAGTGCAACATGAAATGTGCATACCAAGGAGCAGGCCAAACCAGACACGGACACGAGCCTGGACAGACTCGTAGCTTTCCCCTGACTTTCTCCTCCTCTCTTCTCTTCCGCCACATCCTTAGATCCTGCTACTAGTTCACCGCAGACTAATACACTCCCAGTGGCATGTACATGTAAGCAGGTATGCGTTGACTGTGTATCCAATGTTTTCGTAGTCTTGTTCAGGGTCCGAGAACTAAGATATATGGCAGCTGCCAAAATATGCAAAACATGGCTTCAATATACATGTGTCTTTAGTGAGATCTTAGGGAACTAAAAGGATGTAGTTTAAAATATAAATTTACACCAAGAGTCTTATAATAATATTATATTTCAGTCCTAGTTCGATTGATAATACAAATTAGGGATATGAAAATTTCAGAAATCGATTTCAATGAAGCTTTTCTCGAAGCTCTTAATATGCTTCACTCTGTGCACGATTCGAGCTTCGATAGTTTTCGTGTCAGGCGATTATACTCGGATCTCAGTTTCTGGACCACCTTTTGCTTGGTCTGCAGGTAATCCGTCGTCGCATCATAGTCTCTCAGAATCGCCGGATAATGCATCAAGCTTCCGCGCCTGGCATTCTCAGTCTCCTTCTTCAGATGCTTTCGCCGTTGAATTTCAGCGTAGAGAAGGTCTCGGAGTTTTTGATGTTTCTGCCTCTGCAACTTTAGCTTATCCTTCATCGCTTCCAGCGACTCCCTGCTTAACTTCTCCTTTTCCTTCAAGTGCGCCATTGTATGGAGGTCGTAGGTGACGCGATCCTTCAGACGGCTCAGCTCAGCGTCCCTATCTTTGTTTAATAATAATTTATAATGTTGAATACTTAATGAAAAAAAAAAAAAAATATGTAGACAAAATTACCACAAATTTTTAGGCCTAGAGTTTGAATGACCGCCTGATTGGCTAAATATTCACTAACGCAAGTGCCCTGGTGTTCCATTTTCTCAGATTGCTAATAGATGCCAATATAAATATTTATTAATTATACCAAAATAATGCAACTCACATTCTTTATAGTCGCTAGCCGACTTTGAACAGAGGTCAGTTTCTGTCGAGATTTAGACACTTCATTGCGGATCTCGTTCATCTTTCTGAACAGATCGTTCATCACCAAACCCAAACGATTGAAGCCGTCCTTCAGTAGGGACTTTCTGACCTTGGCCTCAAAATGCTGGACTTTCTCCACTTCCCATCCCTTGGCAATTTCCTCACGTTTCCTAAGATCGCCCAATAGATTATCGACTATTATCTTGGTCTCCCTTTCCCGCTTCAAATTAAAGTCCAGCTCCTCAATCATTTCCATAAAGCGCTTTTTATATATACTCCTATGTTTCCCGTCTACAACGACGTATGCAAATTCTCTTCGCCTAATAAAATACTCAGTGGTGATTTCGTTGAGAGCAAGATTCTTTATCAAAACGTCTTTATGTTGCCGTGAGAGTTGTGTTAGCTTATCTATCAGTTTTTTTTTATCCAGAATTCGCCGCATTCGAGGATTGAAGGCTAATTTCGCCGCCAAATTGAGTAAGTCATCGATGAATGCTTCGATTTTACCCATTAATGGCAAAGGGAACTTATTGTTGGCGTCCGGTGAGCGGCTCTTAAAGTCTACAGATGTTTTCTTGCAATCCTTGTCCTTCATTAGGTCGGATATATCCTGGTGTTGGGGATCTTCTGCTACTAGTCTAGGATTGAATTGAACTGGTTCATCTTCACTTTCAACTAGGAGATCCAAGCTGATATTTATACTTTCTTGGCTTTTGTTCTTAGAAACTGTGATCAATTCATTTTCATCTATAGAACTAATTGAAATCTCTGATGTATCGGACTCATCGCTTAACCGATCAACGGGAGGTACATATTGGGAGTCGTATCCTATTTCTGTTTCCCTTCTGTCCACAGTTTCCGTGCTGGAAACCTCATTGATATCCATCAGGCTACCGAAGACCTTTAGGAAGGCACTTCGTTCGGCTGTTTTATCTATCGCCATCTCCTCAGATTTACTGATGAGACTCTCTGATTTAGGAATAAACTCTTCCTCAGATTTACTGATGAGACTCTCTGATTTAAGAATGAACTCTTCCTCGGAATCCGATAGAGAGATCAGCTTATTTGCTTTTAATGAATTATTTCCTTCCTTTGATTTTTCAGACTCCTTTGGTTTGTCTTTCAGTTTGTGAATATCTTTGGGATCCCAAAACTTTAAGTGCAATTTTTTGCCTCTCTGCGAAACTGTGGATATTTGGGTTTTATTTGAAAAAGTCGTAAGTCCAGATGCCTGGGAGCCTGGGTAATCTCTAGAGATATCATCACGGACTGAACTCTTTAGACTAGCACTCCAGGATGATACTCTAGATATTGCCGAAAGCTCGGACTTGCTGCTACTTGAGACTTGACTACTTTTTCCTTGAAGACTTACGGGCAATGTTAATGATTTCTCTCTCTTTGCAGCAGCTTTATCTACAGGCCTTTTGAGGCTACGTGTTCTGCTTTCGGTTGCCTTTTTAACATTGTTCGGTGTCCTTTTCTCTTTTATTGCAGATGTCTTTGAAGAATTTGTTTCTGTTGTGTTAGGAACCGTCTTTTTTAAAATAGGTATTATTTCGTTTTTGGTTTCATTCTTTGTGATTTTCTTTCTTTTACCAGTTGGTAAGGATAAAGGATACGACTTGATATCTCCTTTTTGGAACTCTTTTTTGGGCTTCTTCGAAGGCAGTGTTTTGGAAACCATGTCATTAGCTGATGCCTTTGGATCCAAGCCTGAAGTCTGGGAAGATGACTGAGATAACATCTTGGACAGCCTTAAGGTGTTTTCAGTCATGGCGGAATAATATATTAAAAACCGCAACAAAAAAACAAATTAAAAACAAAGAACAATCACAAATTGAATGTAAGCAACAATGGAGGAGGTTTATGAAACAAAAGAAAATGTGTAAGTGACATAAAACTGAAATACAACAAGGTTTTCAAAAGAAAGCCTTAAGAATTCTGTAAGTTTTAGTTAATTATAAAATAAAAAATTTTAATTTATTGTGCAATTAACTCTTCTTGATCCCAAATTATTTTTTCCCCTCTTAGCTTTCACTTTTCCGCAGTTTAAACTCCACTTTTCACTTTAACCATCAATCCAAACATCACCCATAGACAGTATGCCAAACACTCGGCAACTTCTTGTGGCTCCCAACATTTACCTGCTCAAAAAAAAAAAAACAAAAAAAGAAAAAAGAAGGGAAAAGGAAGAAGAAATCTCTCTCCACTCGATCCTTTCTCCTTTTTGGCTGACTAACTTGTCAGTGTCGACCCCCTTTTAAGCGCCTTTCCCCCGAAGGAGGCTGCCTGTTGTTGGTTAATATCATCACTCATGTATGCCGCATACTAAAGAGAATTTATCATGTCTGTAGCTGCTGCTGCTGCTGCTGGTGCTGCTGTTGATGCAGCTATAAAAAATAGTGGAAATTGGGGAAAAGGGGTTTCGCAGGAGGACTGAAGGATTCGGGTTCGAGGCTTTTGGGCTTTCGTCTGCATTGCTTAGCCCCGAGCTGTGGCGCCTGCCATTGTCGCTCAAGTGTTTCGGCAAACTGGCTTGGCATCTATAAGGAAAGTGTTGGTGAAAAAACAGGGCACGACAGAGGTGCAAAAGGGGGGACAGTGGATAGAAGGATATCCAAAGGGTAGCAACTTGTCAGCGGATCATGACAGGCTAAGAAAATTGAGTATTAAGAAAATGAGAGACTTTCGATTGAGATAGAGAGTAATATGGATAAATTAAGTATTCAATTATTAATATTTTGTAAAATATAAATAGGAAGTTTGAGATTCATCCATGACTTTTCTATAATATTAAGGGTAAATTACTGTATGTTTTAATTATCTTAAATATTCTCAAAAAAAAATTGTTTAAGTTTGCCTTAAAATATTCCCCTTTTTTAACCAGGAAGCAAGAAATTGATTTATACAGAGTACCCCCACTGCGATACCCCTTTCGAGGCATTAAGTTTCGTTTGATGTTGTTGCCACGGCTGCTGCATATTCGCAAATTCGTTTACGTTTACCTAGCCACCTAGCAGCGGCACCGTGTCCCCCGCTTACCTTTCCCCACCCCGCGGGGCGACCACGCCATCAGCTAAGTAGATTTGGGCTACCTGCATACAGCTATGCTGCAGCTGCAGCGTTTGAGTGGGTTTATATAGATAGAAGATATATATATATATATATATATATACACTCTCTGTCGGTGGTGCGGGAGGGCAAAGGGTTTTTCTCTTTCCCTGGGATTTTTGGCAAATTGCCTAAAACTTTCTTTATATTTGATGTAATGAATTCCTGCGAGAATGGGATGGAAAAGAGATTTGAGATAGAGCGAGGTGGTGCTGCTGGTCTGCAGAGAACCAGAACTAGGAAAAAAACACACACACAGGGGACTGAGTGAAGCATACACTGCGTATGCGTAATTTGTAACAGATATTCCACATACGCCACGTTGTACTCGCTGTGTGCGCTTGCTTGTGTGCGAGTTCCGTTTCCGCAATTAAAATGTTGATTACATGAAGTACGACTGCCGCTTGTTTGTTTCCCTTTTGGCCACGCCCCGGCTTCCCCATCCGATGCTGTGGGCGCTACAAAGGAAAAGCGGAAATTATGTGTAGATGCGGGCGTTGGCGCTTAGCCGGTGCTTTTCATTCAAAACACAGAAGCAGCAGCAGCAGCAGCAGCAACAATGAGCAAAACACATAAATTGCAAACATTTGGTTGGATAGCGATAAGCACTCTGAAGGAGAGGTTGAGGGGATGAAATGCTGAGCCAGTTTAATGACTTGCCACCGAGTTTAAGCCAAATCAAGCGATGTAGTACAAAGCAAAAAACAGTCACACAAAAAGTCCGAAAATAACGAAAATACTTTTAAAAGAATTATTGCATAATTAATGAAATTATATTTTTAGGTCAGAGAAAATTCTCAGAGAAATACGTATTCGACAAGCAGTTTGTCGCAGGTTTAATAGAAAATAAATACGTTTTCTATGGAAATTAGGTAAATATTTATACATTTAACAGTAACAAATAATTAATTTAATTTTTATGCAAACTTATTAACAGAAAAACAAAGGTTTATCCAATTAAATTATATTTTTAGTTACTAGAAATGATCAGTTTTTCCATAATTTTGTTTATAATAAAGATCCAAGTTAAAGATTTAGGCTTATGCCCATTCAGTAAGGTAAACAATATATTAACAACCTGTTAGTGGATCCTTGTAATTCCTAAAAATAGGTTCCATTTGCCAATGTCTGTGGCACATAAAAAATAAAAGAAAGAGAGAAAGTTTAATGCTCCGAAGACTGACAAAAAACACGCCTTACACCGTAATTAAATCAATCATACGACCTGTTGGTAAGGAGGCCAAGACAGAAACAGGAGCGAAAGGAGCAGCCGAAAAGGTGGTGTGATGAAGACGACAGGCGCGACGACGAAGGTAACACCCCCGCATACACCTGGAAAAATTCACGCTGTCCTTGTCCACCTCCCAACCCGTAGCTTTTCCCAGCTTGCTTAGCATAAATGAATATTTATAATTCAAACGCCTTTTCCCCTCACCACCAGCATTTTGTTTTTCCTTCAGTATGCAAAGCAGCGGCGGCGACTGAAGATCCTGCAAAGTGCTTTCCCAGAGGGTGAGGGGGAGAGAGTGTGGGAAATGCGTGGGAAAGAAAGAATAATTTTTTATGAATATTTATTTGTTTTTTACGAAATCGAAGTTATGCATTTGCTGCTCTCTCTTGGAAATAATGCTCTGTTAGACGCCGTACCCTCAACGCCTCTTTGTGATTTTCCGCCCCTCGAAGTGGCGTCAAAGTTTTTCCCCTCTTCGACTGCTGAAAGGTGCGTAAGACAATTTAATTTATTTGATGCATTAAAGCAGAAATATTAACGCAATAAATCAATGAGTACAAAAGTTTTTCGTTATATTTTACTTTTGTTCTGTTGCCGCTCTCCTGTTTAAGTGTATTTCGTATTAATTTATGTGTGCGCCTTAACCCTACCCACACCCTAAGGCGTACATCGCTCCCTTTGGGCCTGGTCGAAAAAATACATACATTCGTTAGGTTTTTTCTTCTTTTGCGCGTATTTTTTATGACAGCTGCGGGTAAAGTTATGGAAGTGAAAGTTGACTTTTGCCAAATGGGCAGATGGGAAAGTGCGATTTCTCGAGAATGGAACCCACTTTGAAGGCCGTCAATATGTGCGTTATATAAGTATATCTTATAGAATCAAACAGTTCTCTAGGAGGAGATTAAATTATAATATAAATTGTAAGATTATAATATATATTAAATTTTTTTAGATTCTTAATTTGTCTTTAAATAACTTTTTTTTTATCTCTTTAGCTAACCTTCTTTTGTTTATATTCTAAATTGTTTGTCTTATAGCAAAGATGATTTCCATTTTGCATTGCTTTGCACTTAAGCAGCACTTTCCATTTCGTTTGTATTTTTAACATTTAATTTTCATATTTGTGTCTTTATTAGGCTGCATGGGATTTTGTTATTTCTGCCGCAAATGTTTCTGGTTGGAAAGGCATCTGCAGAAGAGCTACCTAAGCCAGACTGAACCATTAGCTGAGCACACAAAGTGGAGTGCACTATCCTCTCTGCAGCCGCCTCGGAAATACCCCTCATCCATAGTCGAGAACCACGTAAGCTTAAAAATTTCAAGAGCTTCACCGATTTCAATCCGGCGCAGGGCTTAAATGAAATGCCACTGACCATACACAGACATTTGGGAAAAGAGGATGCAATAACTATGAGAGTTTCAGGAGGAAAAGTCATTTAAAGTGTTGAAAAAATTTGTAAATAAATTGCATTGTAATTATCTAAATAATGTTATTGAATTAATATTCATAAAGAAAATGAGTTGTACTACATTTTGATTAAATGATTCGTTCACAAATGTAAAATTTAGTCATTTTATTTTTACTCTCCCTTCACGAACCTTAAACGAAATGAACTCTCTCTGTATTCGCATTTAATTTCATTTTCAATTTGATTTCCATTTTTACTCATTGTCATTGCTGTTGGGCAAACAAAAGTCGCTCACTTAACCCCCGCCGATTATTCAGTTCTGTGTGCATCGCCTAGATAAAGTCATATATCAGGGATAATTTTAAAAGCCCTTTGCAGCCTTCCCTACCTCCGCCCTACCTCGTTGGCCCTGACGTCATCAGTTGGAGTTTGGCTTTCTGGTCTGTTGGTTCATTAAATATTGTGATAATTTTTCATATTTATTTTTAAGTGGTTTACAGTGACAGTTAAATTTACATTTTATTTCATTAAGCATAGCGTCCATTTATATTTGATTTTCGTATCTGCAGTCATTTGTTCGTGTATGTGTTATGTATTTGCCCAATGAATTTTTATTTTCATATTTTGTCCTCGCGCTTAATGCCGCTTAATTGTGCAAAAAGTATTGTGAAAATAATTACAATTTATTTTTGCTTTGCAATGGATTGTGTTGCCTTGAAACTTTGTTTGGTCAACTGGGCGTATGATTGATGGGAAAGTTGACGAGGTCGAACTGTAGAAGACATATTACGATATTTTTCGCAAGTTGATTTATAAAGATTTTTTTGTTTATGTAATTAAAAGAATTTGTTTAATATTTTTTTATTTAAATAAATTTTTAATATTATAATAAGAATTATAAGATGTTTATCTCTTTTGTTGTAATTTAATAATCCTTTTCTGTTTATTTATTTTATTGTCTTAAAAATATATATTAAGCAAATTCATATTATTTCTTTTCAAATAACATTAAAAAGTTAACAGCTTTGGCGATGCTGATAACATTAGCAGTGATGCTAAAAAATATCCCCTTATTTTGAAATGAATAAACGAAGTATAACAGCCATGTGGCATGTTAAGTGCTTTGAGCTGCTAACTTACATAGTAAAGAAATAACAAAATATTTGTTTATTTAAGGAAATAAATATTACATTTATTTTTAATAAATTTCTTTTACATAATTTATTAATTATATCTGATAGCATTAACACTACCAGTAAATTAAATGTATAATATTATCAAATAAAATAAATAATAAAATGAAAATTAGACTAAATTTAGCACCTGAAGTCTATGCTTTCTGGAATATATTTAAATCAACTAAGAAATATGCTGTTTATTTGAAGGATGATTTTTGTGTTAGTACAAATTATTTAATGTTAGCTTTAAGCATTATCTCAGTGACATTATTCTTAACATTACTTACATTATTCTTCCAGAAGTCTGCTAACTGACCTACCCTGTTATCATATCGAAACGCTTTGGCAATGAAACAAATCTAAAGAGAAATTTATGCCAACTCTCTTAACCAATTTTACTCAGCTCCAGCTCTTTGTGTTCAAATGTAAAGCTTTCTGCTCTCGTTTTCCCTCTGAAGACCACCGAGAGGACACGAAAAGGACACGAATAGTGGGGTTCCGGCGTTGGCCGTGCGATGGCGCCACTCCCGCACTTGGCGCTGCGAACTTGAGTTTTTTTTAGTGGCAATTTCCACTTTGAGACGAACGCACGTCCTTTTTGTCGCGCGCGCGGAATTCGAAGCTCCTTTTTCGTTTTCGAAGCAACCCGAAAAGTCAGACGAAACACAAAACTGAAGCGCACACCCGACCGCCTGCTGGTCTGTGTGTGTGTGTGAGAGTGAGTGGCCACTAAAAGTAATTCCGTGTTTACAAAAATAAAAAAGGGAGAAAAACCGAAAAACAAAGCCAAAATAGAAACGAAAAGTGCAAGTGTGGCGGAAAAAATAATAACAGAAAAAGTTACACAGAAAGGAAATCAAAGAAAATCTTTGGTGAGGGGGGAAAAAATGCAGCTACAAAAATATGAAATCTCTTTGAGCCTTTTCCTCGCTAGAAAATGCGGCATTTGTTGCGTGCCAAGAGCATTTGTCAGGCATTTGCTGTTATTATTATACGGAAAAGTGGGGGGAAAGTGGGATGGAAACTGAGGAAAACTGACGAAACTGTTGCGGTTAATTAAGGCGCGAAAGTGGAACACAAGAAATAAATAAGAGGCGACCACCAATTCACTGAAAAATTTTTTAAAATTTTTAAGAAACTCATAAAAAAGAGTAATGTAAAAAGTAAATAGTAAATTTTAAAATGTCAGCTTAAGCAGTTAAAATCAGTTAAGTGGAGCATAAGAAATATATCAAATGCGACCTCTTAGACAGTAAAAAGTTTAAAGTATTTAAGAATTAAAATTGCGAGTAAATATTGAATTAAACACTACATTTTCAAATTAAAGTTAAAATTTTTTAAAGTTGAATTATTTTATTAAGCGTAGTATTTAAAATTTTATTTTTGAATCTAAATAAAGAAAAGCAAATCAGTAAAAAAATAGATAATAATATTAATATTCTTAAAATGATATCTTCAAAAATTTTATTTAAATGTTTTAAGCTGTAATTTCGTAATCCCAGATTTTATAATATTTTTGCAATATTTTAAATGTATAAAACCCAGTCGTAATCATTCAACATTCCTTTAAATATTTACAGGCCTAATTTTAATCTAATCTTCTAAGCCAAAGATTTCATTACTTTTCAAACTCACTGCGTTTCGCTTGCAATGTTTTAAGTAGCGCAGAAATCCAGATTTTCACTTAAAATAAAATCTGGAACACAGCTTGACTGGCTCGAGTTGCTCTAGGAAAGTCCTGGCTGAAAATTTGCCATCATAAATTCCACTTTCGGCCGGAGAACATTTTAATCTTTAATTATATTTTGTCATTTTTTCTTGTCTCGCCCGCGCCCTCTTTTCTCTCCCTCCTGCTTCTCCCTTCCTCTTACTAGCTTCTGCTTTAATTTATGCTAATTATGTTGCCTGGGTGGGTTGGAGTAGATATGGTACAGGACCCAGTCTATATATATTTCGTGGTGCATATTTCTAGGCGCTCCACGGACTATTGTTGTACATACTTTTATTGTTGTTGTAATTATATTAACAGCTCTTTTTGCTGTTTTTGCTGTTTTTGCTTTTATTATCTGCACCTGACTTGTTGGCCATTTATTTGTGCCTTTTCCGCCATTAAACAAAAAGGAAAGTTAAAAAATAAACATGACCGAGAAGCGGAAAAAGTTGAATATTATTGTTAGCTGTCAGGCTATGACAATATATTTATATTTATAAATATTTATAAATATTTGTTAATTGCTCTTGTTGTCGCTAGATTTGTGAATGGCCATAAATAATGTCCAAACGATGGCACAATGCGGGAATACAATAAAAACATGTATATTTAAAATATTTTTTATTTGGTTTGAGGGACAGTTACAGGGACTGGCAGTTGGCAGGTGCAGGTATCTTTATTTTTAAATATCATCAAATATTTATAAAGTAGAACCCTTGATTATATTTCATTTCTTTTAAATTGCTTGATATTTATTTATATCAAAAGTTGTGTGAAACTTATTTCTTTGGCTAAAATAAATTAGCTTAGATTTTAAAATTAATTTTCATTATGTTATTACTCATTTTCCTTGCGAATTTATTACTACAATTATCTGACTAATGTTTCTCGTATTTAATTTCTGGCATAGATTAAATAATTATAAAGTGATATAAGTTTCTAAATTTCCAAACAATTTTCAGCATAGCTTGAATGCTTAGATGAGGCCATAATTTCAGCAAATTGATGTATGAATATTGCTTGGACTAAAACCAAAATTCCGGAATATATAAGCCACAATAAACAGATATTTTTAATTGCCTATCTCGTCGACCGGATTGCTTTTGCCATTATTTCCAGCACATATTTTTTATTTAATTTAATCCTTCCGCTTATGGTCCATATTTTGTTATGTGATTTGCCTGAATGTTTTTATGTTTTGGAGTTATGCTATTTGTTGTGGTTTTCCGAATTTACTGCATTCTTGAAAATAATTTGTATTTGTGGAATTGAATCGATTTTTGTGACACACATTTTTGTCTAGGCGTTAAATATTTTCCTTCTGCGAAATTTTTAGATTTGCCTTTTATCCTTCTAATTCAAAGTTTCAGGACTTTAAGTCACCAACTCAATTGCCCGGCAAGCGTTTTCCTGACGCTCTAAATCAACCAAAAGGGGTTAAGGAGTTTCAGGCTGGGGGGGGGGATGGGAGGGATTTCGAATTTATGTGGCAAGGTCTCCGTTTCGTTGTTTTTCCACTTTTTCACGCTTTTCCTCGCCGAGACACCGAGAAAAGGCTGCTGTGTAATTAATCTTTGGCCAAAATGCTTGAAAATTTATGTCTTTAACTTGACTGCAGTGCCGCTCCGCTCCGCATGATGGAAGCGAACAGGGGGGGAGGGAAGGGAAGGTGGAGGCAGGAAGGACGTTTAATAGTTTTTGCCTTTAACTTTGCCGTTGTTTTCGTTCGCGTCGCGATTAAAAGTGATTAATAGCCAACATTTTATTACCACACAGAGGCAGCACTAAACGGGGAACCCCCAAAACAACTTAATGTCCAAATGAAATAAGTGAAATTTTCACACCGAAATTAATAAAGACATTAGTGCGTGTGGGCGTGGCTCGTTTGGGGCATTTAACGTTGGGCAAAAGCGGCCAAAATGTGTGCCCAGGATCCATTTATTCAGCACCAGCTGCCGCACCACCGCCATAATAAAACCGAGCACCACCAGCATTGCCACCAGCAGCGAACGGCGTTTGCCGACGAGCAACAGGCTCCAGGGACGAGGAAATCGGCCACAGGATGCGTAGCCGGTCGAAGGACAGCCGCCACAAGTCTGCAGATTTGGTATATTCTACATGTGATACTAGTCCTAATCGGTGAGTTATAAATCTCTCTTCCTCTCTCCTATTAAATATATAAAAAGGATACCCTTTTTTTAATACAGAATGCATCCTAAATGGTTCGTAATTAATGAAGGGGTGGCTGGTCTCTATTTTAATCCACCGTTTTTTCTTTTTCTATGTTTTTTTCTGGGGTTTTATCTAAACATTAATGGCAAACATGTGCCTAAGTTTGCAAGAGTCAAGTGTACAGCAATTAATTTAAATTGGGGTAATAATAGTGGAAAGTTTACTCAGGGGATTAACTTGAAGGAATGATTTTAGCTCGTGATAATAGGTTGTACAAAGAAAATGAGAGTTTAACAATTGAAAATGTATAAATAGAGCTGAAATATATTTTTATTAAGACATTTATAGTCAATGTGTTTATGTGTTATCAGATTTTCAAACAAAATACCAAATAAGTACAAATTCAAATACAAATAATTACCAATCTCAGTAACTTTTGATATTTCAATTGAATTTATCTATTGGGATAATCACAAGCTATTCCCATTTAAAATATAAAACACGCAACAAAAAAATCAGGCCTTTACTCCTTACTAGTATTTATAAAGAATCAAAAGAGCTATCACAATGGGAGGCATCGCACTGGAAATGCAAGGCAAAGAAAACACCTCGGAAAATTCCAAACAAATGCTAAAAAGAAAATTAAAAGCGCCTTCACAGGAGATGAAAACCAAACGCGCTGCCTTAGGTGAGCTACAAAATCGGGACTTCAGCCGCACCAAACTTTGTGTCGAAAAAGAAGTCAAGTATCTTAAACTGACAACAGCCAATGCAGCTCCTCCAAAAGGCATGTCCCTTTCAAATCAAAAATTAAAAGAATTCAAAGATATCGATGCAAATGACAAGGGAAAACCATTTCTTGTCTCTGAATATGTTAACGATATCTACGACTATCTGTACCAGCTGGAGAAGCAGCAGCCCATCTTCAAGGATCACCTGGCGGGTCAAAAAGAAGTTACTCCCAAAATGCGAGCTGTGTTGATTGACTGGATCAACGCGGTCCATTTGCAGTTCCATCTCATGGCAGAGACCTTCCAGCTGGCAGTGGCCATCATCGATCGCTACCTGCAGGTGGTCAAGGACACTAAACGCACCAATTTCCAATTGGTTGGCATCACAGCCCTCTTTATAGCCACCAAATATGAGGTTCAGTGCCCGGCTGCTATCAAAGATTTTGTGTTTATCGCCGACAACAACTACACGGCCCGCCAGATCTGCCGGACGGAACTGCAGATCCTCAAAGCCATCGATTGTAACTTGTCGCGGCCGCAGCCAATTCACTTCTTGCGTCGCTACTCGAAGGCTGCCGCTGCGAAGGACGAACAGCATGAAATGGCCAAGTATTTTATTGAGTTGACTGCCTTGGACTATGGTCTTGCCAGCTACAGGCCCTCGGAGATTGCTGCTGCCTCGCTGTTTCTCTCACTGAATTTGCTGGGTGAAGACTATCAAGGGACTGTCAAGGGGTTCAATGACCAGCTCTGGTCCGCTACTCTGTCCTTTTACTCACGTTACTCAGTCGAACATTTGCGTCCGATCTCCAGAGAAATTGCGAAACTAGCCAGGGATGCCCCTCAAGCCAAGCTGAAGGCTGTTTACAACAAATACCAGAGTATAAATTTCCACAAGATTGCACGGCGACCGGAGCTGAGTGGAGCTTTGCTGGACTATATCATTGGTCAGACTGACTAAACTGACTACCAGATATAAGCATAACGTTGCTGATAGCAAAAATTGATTTTTAACTTGTTTATATTCTTAAATTTTTTTGTTCTGTTGGTTTCATTTACGTTGAAATTGTGAATTATATTTGTACATATTTTAAATTCCAATTCCTATAGTTTAATTTATAAATAAAATCTGAACAACTTCCATCTTCATCAAAGATTTATACCAAGAAGTACAAGCAACGAAAATATTTAAAATGTTTTCAAGAGATTTCCAAGAATCTGAAGACAAGCAAAAAGTTTACACACTTCATAATCAAACATTTTTACAACATTGCTGTTGGGAAACAGCAAAATCCAACGCCCCCAAATCGAATTCTTGGGAAAATCCCAAGGAAAACAATCAACAAATTGAAAGCCAAAGAGGAAAACAATCGAACAAGACCAATGGCCAGAGACAAAAGATGCCGATAAGGACAAATTGCAGGACGCAAACGGAATAGAAATTAATAAATTGGACAAGAGGACCCCACTTTTGGGATTCCTATGATTTGGTATACTCTTATTTTTTGTATTAAATGGAAGGGTATATGGGAAAATGGCTGAGAAATGTTTCAAAAGGTTTTGAAAGTAATTACAAAAAAATAATATTAATTAACTTCTATTTCTTCTTTGTCTTAATAGTTGTTTAACGATTTTTTTGGTCTAAAAAATATAGAAAAAATACAATTTTGTTTTTATTTAAGCTATAGTGTATTGTTAGTATCTGTTTTTCCATTTTTCCAACATTTTCATGTTGTTTTTGACACAGTTTTTGGGGTTCAGGCAAGTTAAGTTGACATTTCCGCCAAGAGCGACACGTGAGAGTCCTGCTAATGGTGGCGGTGGTGTCGGAAAATCGTGGGGGAAAGCCCGGAAAAGTGCGGAGGAAGACTGTTACTGTCTTTTCATTATTTTCAAATCATATCACAAAAGGCAGCGCAGAGCAGCAAAGGAGATAGAGAATGCTTAGCGGCGGAAGCGGATATGGAACCGAGTGAATGTTTGCACACCAGCAGGAGTCCTGCCCCTCTGCCATCCCCTGTTATCCTTCCCTCTTTGCTCTGTCTATCTCGCTGTGGTGTGTGTGTTTGTGTGTGTGTGTGCGTTGGCTTAATTCAACGTCTCATTTGCATACATTAAAATGTCACATTTTACATGTCGTTTGTGCGTCTCGCCTTAAGCCTAACAGCAGTAACAGCATCCGCAGCAGAAGCCAACGTCAGTTAACGTTAAGGATACTGCCTGGCTCGGCAGGACCCCCCTAGAACCACCCCCGGCAGCCCGGGAGCCCCTCCTACACATAAACTACATTAGCAATTGGAGGCAGCCGAAGGCAGCCATGTAAAAATGGCTTAACGCGCAAATCTTTCAACTAAACATTAATCCTAATGGTTTTCAATTTTGTTGCGCCTTCTGTGGTAAGTCAAGTTCGCTTTTCTTATATTTTTTTCCCAAGCATTTCTTTCTTTCTTTTTTTTTGCTTTATTTTGCATACCAAACTCCTCCACTTTTCATTTTTTGCGCTTTGACTTTGGCTCTGGTTGTGGGCCCTGCTTTGCATGTTAATACGCTCTTTGATATTGCCGAGCAGCGCCTGCAGCCTGATTGCTTCTGACAGCGTCTCCACATCAGTCCCGCACCCCTTGAATTTCCACCACCCCCCCAGGCTAACTGTAAATATGAAATTCGTTAAAATTTCATTGGAAATTCAGTTCGTTTTCATTGAATTTCAGTAAAAATAATGCTTAAACTCAGAGCCAAACGCAAATAAAATAGCTCCACCTGCTCTGACTTTGGGTCTATATATATTATGATATATATATATATAGCCATATCCCCCATTTGGCGGTGAGCCCTGACCCCCTCTCATTAGCTGGTAACACAATTTCCCATTAATCAAGTCGGTCCCACAGTTGAAAGTGCCCTTGACTCACTTTACAGGGGAAAAGCCAAGCGGCGGGGGGTCAAAATAATCATGTGAAATGCGGCGATACCTTGCCCGCCCCTCTTTTGTAGCATATATTTATATTTCTTGGTAATTGATCTGAATTTTATTTTGTGGGGCTTAGAATGGCTTGATTTTAATATTAATACGTTGCCAGGAATTACTTAAAATTTAAATTTTTAATATTTCTTAAAATCGAGAGAAAAATATTACTAAATAATAATAATAATAATAATAAGTTATGAGCTTCGTATCAACCTTATAAAACCTTGTCAATGCATCATATAGATAAGGTAATAACTTTCTAATTAATTCTCTCAATGTTTCAAAAGAAAATATTAAAGTTTATAGCAACCTCAGCTTTTATAGAAATATATTTCTATGTAATAACTAATAACTTTTTAAATAATAATATATAATATATATATATAATAATATATATTATTAAATCAAGATATCTTACTAGAATCTCAACACTTTTACTTATTGCTCCCAATATGCATGCTTGTCATTTATTCAGGACAAAAACTACCCAGGAGATTATGCATATAGCAGCCTTATATCATACATATATGTTTGTACATTATACACACTAATACCAATGCTATGTATTTAGTTATCCCACACACACACACACAGATATACAAACATGGCCATTAAATTGTTGCTGACAAACTGAGCAAAAGCTCAAGTAGGCTTTTGTTTAAATAAAACTGTGTTGCCACAATGGCCAAGAGCAACTGTGGATCTGTGTGGGTGAGTGTTTTTTTTTTTTTTGTTGTGTCCCCTGTTGTGTGTGTGTTTGTTTTGATTATCCACCACACACTCACACACAGATTGCAACATTAGATAGAACCACACGGTCGTATCAATGTCCTGGAAAGTGTGTTTGCCAGACAAAAACATTTTGAGCCACTAAGCTTTTGTTGAAGTTTATCTGCACACTCGGCCAATTGATGGCAGCTCCTCGATTGTTTCTATTTTCTTTATTTTATTTTTTGTTTCACTTTGCACTTGACATAAGCAGCAGGTAGTAAAGGTGTCTCAAACACAAATAAATCATAGGGAAAAACGGTGTTGGGGGGGAAGAATGTTCATCAGCAACTGTAATCCGAAACATTCGTACATATTTCATGGCACTTTTCGGTGACAGCAGTTTGACGTAACAAATTGTATAAAATGTATTTGGTGTCCCAATTACGTAAGCATTAAATATAAATATAACTATTTGATGGCATCATTGTTGGTGTGCATTTGACACATATTAAATAATATGTGGAATTTATGGGGAAAAGTTCATTTTCGGTTGTTAAATGCATTCATTTTTGGGAATTTCACTTGCTTTTGTAAAATAAACCGATTAAATATTAGTTATTTATGTTTGATTTTGATTTTTCATTTAAATATTTAAGAATAAATGCCCATTGAAAGATTTTCCATAATAAAATTAAAGTTCTTAATATTGATTTCACTTGTTAAACTCCTAAATACTTACATATACCTTTTTTCTTGAGTATATTAGGAAAATTCGTGTATTTCAATTAGCTGGAATGGCTAAAAGATTCGAGAAAAGAGACAAAAAATAAACAAAGTCGCAGGACATGACAAACAGGACCCTGTTGTTCGGTTCACTGGGGTTCAATTCAGTCCGATCCGGTGAGAAAACGCCCCTAGCAAATTGAAACAAAATAAAACGCTCTCCGTGTGCTGGCTTCTTTTTCGTATAGCTTTATTGAAATCATTAGAGCGTAGAGGAAGCCAACAAAAAAAGTGTATATATTCGGGCCTTGATAGCATTAATGTCTGACGAGGCTCAGACGAACGAACGACCGACTGACGCCTATTAATCATGCAGACTTTACGTTCCATTAGGCAGTCAACGAGTGAGAGAGAGAGAGAGAGAGAGAGTAAAGGGGAGAAATTGCCAGAGAAATGGATAAAGAAGATGTGTGACTACATATACCCAAAAATGTTCGAAACATAATTCCTCAACTCGCTGGGATTACGATTGGGTCAAGCTTGGTTCATGCCTAAATAAACTGCAAAAATCAACAAAGTGAAGGTCAGTTTAGGGATACCCTGGATTCATTTTAAATATTATATGTTTATCATAAGTGAATGAAGCAAAAAAATAATTACTTATCAGACTTTATAATTATATTTTCAAAAGTCAGACCATATGTGTAAATAATTCCCTTGGGTTTTCCAAAAACTCAAACGCTCCCCAACGGATTGTAATGTTTTCAATTTGTTTTTTAAACTCAATATCCTGCAAGGCGTCCTTCTCAATTTTCACAGCACCCACCACTTGCGGCATGTGCGAGGGTTCAAAGTGTAAGCGAAGGAGCCAAAGGACGAGGAGTAAAGCAGCAGTGGAGCTGGCAGAAACAGAGAAGCGCAAACATTGCGCAGCAAACAAAGTCAGTGGCCGCTGGCTGCCACTTGGCCATTTGCCTGCCCCGAACTTCTGGCTCCTAATGGCGAAAATATTGTATTACAACAAATTGTGCAGCTACCCCGAAAAAAAGAGCAAAGAAATCGGGGGCGAAACACCCTTTAAAATGGAGAGTCCTGAAAAGGGTCTCTTACTCGTCCCGTTTTTCCCCATCAGCTGCTGCTCCTGCTGCTGCTGCTAACGATATGGAAAATTTATCAAAAAATCCAAGGGGCCGGCAACAACATGACACCGTCTGACCGCTCGTCCAGGCATAAAATAATCAGCACAGTCAAGGATACCCACTTCCGTGGGTGGGGGAAAAGGCAAATGTTGGGCTAAAAGCCTTTCCAGGTCAGACTTGGCCAGGCCAACCCACAACCTCAAGGGCGTTGATGGCCAGCAAATTGATTTGGATTCACAGTCAGAAATTATCAAATGTGCAAATTGAGCTGGGAAATCTGCTGATAGGAAAGGGAAGATAAATGGGGCTACAGGATCTTATATGGTTTGTAGATATACCTTAAAATTAGCCAAGAAATGAGAGGAGTTTTCTTTACCACAATTTCGAGCTCTTTAATTAAGTTTAAATTAAATTTATGCATGGCAAAAAATCCAATTAAAATAAAGTTAAGTAATGCTGAAATATGTAAAAAGTTTGACTTTAATTTTGTTGGCCAACTTTTGCCTATTTCTTACCATAAGTAAATCCTGACCTTCGCTGAGCTATTTTTACAGTTTTATGCACTCTGCGGAAGAGAGCACTTGATTAGGAGAAAGCGCAGGCAAGCGAAAGTAAAGGCTTGAGACCCTCGAAGGAAGCCCTGATGGAGGAGGCGAGTGTGTCTGTGCGGGTAAATAAGATACCCACACTTGCAATCAGAGCCTGGCTGAGTCTTGTAAGCCGCTCACCAAAGCGTAAAGACAATTCAATCGATGCCACACTCACACACATTCACTCGGGCCAAGTTCCTTGCTCACTTCGGGAAAAGTGTTTGAAATATTTTCACTTGTGTCATTTCCTCGAACACATTCCCACGGAAAACGGCTCGGAAGTTCTTGCTCAGGGATGGGCTCGTGTCTGGCCAAGGAAACATTACTTACATGTGCCTCGCTCACTCTCTCTTTCTGCCTGCAACTCGAGCTGATTTATTCACGCGTCATTTGCCACGCCCCCGCCCGTCACGCGCCTATCGAGACGCACTCGAGAGCGGCCCTGGAAAATGGCAAATGCCAACTCAATGTTGGTTTTCTTCTCTATTTTTTTAAGCCCATTTAACGAAGAGTTTGAGAGTACTTTAGGAGGTGGAAAGAAAGTGCAGAGTCTTAAATCAAACTAGATATAAAAGTATTTACTTATGATATTCAATATTATGATATTTAATGATATTATAACAGAAATTAGATTTAAGATTCTTTATTTGTTATGTATGAGATATGGTTGTAAGACTTTTAAAGTTAAAATAATAAATATAAAATTAGTTTTATAAGATATTATTATCTGCTTTCATTTATATATAGTCAACAATCTGATCAATTGCATTCCAGGGTATCCGTTCCCAGTTTATCTCTGCTAGTCTCTTTGCTCGTGCTGAAGTTGCCTGCAGAGGATTTTTGGCAGCGACTGTTCGCCGCAAATAGAGCGTAAAAATTCCGCCTCCGGCGGCAGCTTTTGGTTTTTCTCCTCCTCCTGCCACCCAAAGTGAAAGTTGCCTGGCGAAAGTTTGCCGTTTGACTGGACCAGGGCACTGAGTTCCCGTAATTTATTTTGGCCGCCGCTGGTAATCAATGCCTCCAGTGAGTGTGCGGATGGGTTAAGCTTATCGCATCCGCTTTTCGTTCGTTCGAGTAAAGTGGCCCAGAAGGGAGCGAGCTGAATGCGGGACAGTTTTATGGCCGCCAGTTGAAAGGTCACTGCAGATGGTCGATTTGTGCCCACCCCCTCCTCTGAATGCCTTTGGCCACGCAACTCACCAGGATTTATGACGAACATGCTGCAACATCCTGTTAACATACCCATTTGCATATCCTCTTGCACAAGAGCACATTCAATGGCTTCTGCCCGGCTCTGTTTCCTAACAAAAAAATACAAATAAAAATGGTAAAAATACTGCCACATCCATAACAATAAAACCGCATTAGCAGCTGGCCCTGCAACAAAACAATGCCAGCCAAATTGTTAGCTAAATTATAACCATCATTTTAATGGTTACTTTCGTTTTATTTCGCTGTTGAGCAAAAACCAAAAGCTCAGCGCAAAAATCGCCAAGCAAATGGTGCTCAAGATGGGCAACAACCATGATGGCAAAACAACAACAACAACAAAAAATCAGATTGTCATCGCAAATATTTTTGGAAACGACTAAGGCGGCTTTTAAATGTTATATATTGTTTTATATGTCCTGGAAAATGTTTAGAATATTTGTTTAAATATTTTAGTAGAATAATAAAGAGTTTGAATTAGTAAATTTTCTTGAAACTAAGGAATTCTAACCTTATTTTGTTTGTAAAGTAAAGTTAATCGTTAAAAAACCTCTGCAAATTTATTTTTAGGTATTAATATATTTGTAGCATTTCCAAAAATAATATTTAATTAAAGAAATTATATAGCTTTCCCTTTATTTCTTGATTTCCTACAAGTATCTCTGAGTAGCAGTTCCTAAATGTACATAGCTTCAGCTTTTTGTTAGGGTATCTTTCGATTTTAAATAAAAATGCGCAGCACTTGTGTGCAGTTGTCGCGGCCACAAAGTAAAGAGAAAATCTGGGAAAAGTGCTGATGAGGGCGAGGGAAAGGGAGTGGAAAACTGCCAATGGCCTCAATGAGCCTTTGAGAGCGTGTGTGAGCGTGTATGTGCATTCGGCGCCTTTCATTATGACAGCGAAATTTCCCACTCTGGCCCCGCCTGCTTAACTTTCCTTTTCTACTTTTTACGCCCCCCCCCCTCCCTCCGAGTCGTTGCTTTTTGCTGCTTTGTGCATATCATAAAATTTTAATTGAATTCTGACATTTTACCATGTGGGAATGGAAGTAGAGATTACACCAACTTTACAGCTGTCAATAACTTTGATGTCGCCGAAAGTCTCCTGCCTGCCTGCTCTTTCCCCTTTCCCCTTTCCCCTTTTTTTTTATTTATGCGCCTCGTTTCGTTATTTTCCATGAAAATGGGCGAACTACTTTTCGGCTTTGGGCGTTGTTAACATTTCATTTTTGCCGCATTTCACTCTGACGGCGATGCGTTTTATGAATTCAGTTATTCTGTTGGCTGCATATTCAATTTTTTATACGCTCTCCCACCGCAGCCTCTCTGCCGCTGCAAACCGGAGTCCCCTCTCCATTTTACCACCCGCCCCCCCCCTGGGGTTTTCCCGGATTAATTCGGCTCTGTGGGTATACGGAAAAAAAAAAAACATTTCAATGACATTTTTAATGCAATTTTAAAATGCGCGCGCAGCTTTTTTAAATATTTAATATTTAATATTCCCGTTCTTCCTTTTCTTTTTTTTGTCAGTCGTCTCTCAGTGCTGGTTAAAAGTTAATTACCAACAATATTTGCGCTGCACTTAATAAATTCAATAAAATGCAGTGCGTATTTTCTTTTACTTGTGCCGTCCACAGAGAGAACGTAATATTTAAATTTAATCTTTGAATGTCAAATGAACAAAAATAAGAAAATGAAGCAGTGAAACATGAACTGGATCCATTTTTTTAATTAAGTGTATGGAGACAGTTCTTTTCCTGTCTTAAATTTAATAATAAATGCCGAACCCAAAAACTAATACTTGTGTTTTTTTTTCATATATAATGTATTTATTAAGGCCCTTTAAGCCTTTAAAAAAACAAGGAATATTTTCACTACCCAGACATTACATTCCACACATGCTTTCACCCCAACCCTAAAAGCAAATATCTATTTTATTATGCATTTGGCGCCTAATTAAAATAACGCAAGAAAAGAGGGACACAAAACTCCGGAAGAAGTAATATAAAAATGTAAAATAAAAGCCAAGTAGGAGAAACAAAAATCATAAAAACAATAACAAAAAGTAATCAAAAAGTGGAGCACTTTACTTTTGTTTGCCCTTACCGCACAGGGGAAAATAAAGCAGGAGATAGCGAGTTGAGTTGAGGGGGTTGGCCCGAAGGAGATGGCAAAGTCCGTTTCGGGCAGATGTTTTTATAGCTCATAAATTCGTAAGATGCTGTGCGGAATTGCCAAGAAGCGGAGGAGACGGGGATTCGGGGAACCGGGGAACCGGAGAATCGGAAAATCGGTGAAAGGGGGCAGTGAAGGCAACAAAACATCAGAATTCATTGGCTTCTGCCAAGTTTTGTTTATCCTTTCGCTTCCTTGGCATATAAACGCCTCTCCGGCTGCCACACTCTCTCTCTCTCTCTTTCTCTCTCGTTTTCCCCCAGCCAAATCAATACAAAATTGATGAATACAAATGATCATAAAAAACAATAAAAAGCAATGCCAAAAAAGCAGCTGTATCTCAGGGAGTTGGGTGGGAGGTCTGTGCCCTGATTTGGTTATAAAAATCCCAGCCACGTACTTGGCTCTGTTTTCCTTTCGCCCAACAATGTCGGCAAATATTGCCTGGCCTCGGAGTGGAGCTTAGATTTCCAGACAAATGCATTTTCATTTATTATTCATATATGAGTCTAGATAATGACAGTCAGCCACTCATTTGAAATTAATTTCGCGGAATAAAGCACCAACTCAAAGATGTACGAGATAAATTATTAGAAAATCGCAGGGTGGGCGTTGAAAATAAAAATAAGGTGAAAATTGGGGTGGGACAAGGGATAACGATGCGTCTCATGGCGCTTGTCTGCTCCTGGCATCTATGGCAACTGCCGTAGAGAATCGCTTAGAGAAACCGAGAAAGCGAAGCAGTTAGTCGCCCCGCTTGATTTCAAGCGTATCGCTATCTAATGGTATTCGTTTAGTCAAAGATACAAGCATCTAACCTACACTGAAAGATATATAATCTTACATTGGTTCTAAAGTACATTTTAAGCCTTTTTCTCTGGGATTAATTCATGGGAAAATTAGAGTTTTAGTAATATTTCATGATATATTTTATTCTCGAGTTATTTCTTTCAGTGCTGAAGCTAGAGCAAATATATGCATAAACACAAACCCCCCAAAAAACACACACACTCAAACCACAGATGTCTCTGACGGGAAATTGATTTCAATCAATCAAATGTTGTGATTACTTTGCTGGCGAGTGACTCCCGATCCCAATGCCAGACGGTGTGTGGAGGCCATTAGCAATAATTTACTTAAAGGCTTAAAGGGAATTGGAGACACAAGTGTCAACTGGTAAATATACGCCTTTTGGGGTCAGATCTTCCTTGTGGTTAATCTTAAGGAGTTGCAAGAAAGCTATAAGGACAAATTTTCTGTTATTGGGTTTACGATTTTGAATGCATTTGATACATAATCCAAACAATTATGACTCAATTAGTTTGTTATTTAATGCTTAAATGACTTTATAATTAATTTTACCAAGCTCATTGTAAGTCTTGTTCATTCCAGCAACAAATAAATTATGAATTAACTTAGTTTTTGTGCATATATATAATTACATTACGTATACGCACTGTTGCCCTCAAAAGTTTGTAATTAAATTGGTTTAAGATAAAGCAAATTTGATTTAAATTTATAAAACATTTTCCACTATCTTCTGTGTCAAACCAACTTCTTAAATTTATGCAACTCACAGTCATAAGACTAATGATTTACTGAATTTCCGTTTTCAATTGCATTTTAGATTCCAGACAGAGAAAACTTCAACCTGCGAGCAGCTGCAGTTCACTTTTTCTCCCTTTGACTGGCTTCTTTGTTGACGCTTCCATTCGCTTTTATGATAAATTGATTGATATTTGAATTTAATGATAAGCCCGCCCTGAAGCTGTATGGTTCGGTGAGAAATGGGAGGGAGGAGGAACCCAGACGACCAGTTGGCAATTCAATTTTCCTGCCCTTTCCTGGCCATTTTTCAACTTCAACGACAGTGGCAGCCGCGTGTCTTTGGCTTCTATACTGTGTCTTGTGGAATATGCAAATTTCTTGCCACATTTTTTCAACCTTTCTTGGTTTTTTTTTTCTGTCCTGTTGCTGTTGTCGGAGTCATCTTTGATAAGCAAACTTTTGCACTGATAATGATATTTTTATAGTGCGTTGACGAGCTCGAAAGGCATCAGGCGGGGGGATGTTGAATGTGGGGACATGGACTTGAATTCTGAGACAGAAATATATTTAAATATTTTATTGAATAATAATTTTATTTAGAAAAGTAAAGAAAAAAGTAAACAATATAACAATTGCTTTAAAATTGGTATTACTTAAAAAATCATTGATAATAAATTCAAATTTATCTTGAATTTATTAATTTAATCAAATAAAAATAAAAATCTACCCTCAAAGATTTAATGGAAGGAAATATATATAGAGAATGCCTTTAATCGGATATTACCAATATAATAGACCTACTTTTTTTCGGCTTTTGTCACCATTCCCTTGGAGGAAACTAACGGCAATTTGTGGCAATGCCGACGATTGGCAATCGATTTATAGGCCAATTTGCATAATCATTAAGTTCACATGCCGCCGCACAAACACACACAGATGCTTACCTTACACGCACACACATATTGGCAATAACTTTTACTTGAGTTCCAGCAAAAACAGGAGCTCTCAGTAAAAGAAAAAAAGGTTGGCATACAATTTTTGCTTGAATTTTTTATGCGAAATTGATTTTCCCCAACGCATTGCGGCTGCTTACCTTCTTTTTCCTCCTTCGCCATAGAACTTCCGCCCCAGACGGGCACCGCCCACATTTGGATATGTCATGTATATTTACCTTTATCGACTGCCTCGCATTTTGCCTCAGCAATCTGAGTTCTACTTTGACACTTGCACAAAGAAAAACAGAATTCTTAAGATTTTGTTAAAGAAAATGAAAATAATTCTTAATAATATAAGAATATATTTAAATTAAATCCTACTATATGAAGCATTTTTCCTCTTTTCTTGTTCTTTAAATTCCCAATTTTGAGACAAAAGTATTATAAAATCTTCAAAAATATATCTCTAATAAAAATCTCTTAAGATTAAAAGTATATACTTACATAAAAAATAAGTTAAGCTTATTATCATTATTATATTTCATACTTTTCACTTTATTATCTATAAATTTAACCTATTTGTCCAAGTGTAATCCCGTATAAATAAAAATGATATAAAAACAAGTAAAAAGGGAAAGTTTAGCTGAGAGTTAAATTTTCATAAATTTCTATACCTTCACCTGGCTACGAAAATTGCTTAAACTCATGATGGCCAAAGTCCGTTTTGGCCTCATTAAAGCGCCTCCGGTCCGAACCGGGCCACTGAATTATTTATAATACTCTCGCTCAGCCCAAGACATCGCATATCCCTCAGCATGGTAATGTGCCAGGGCCAAGTTGTCTTCTCAAGTATATACATATATATATATATATATATATAGTATTTCTCGTAAGTCGCTCTTCTGAGGTGTGTGCCCATCCCCTGGGGCTGGTCAGAAAAAGTTGAATAGGAAGTTCTTCAAATTATGCCAGAAGCAGTCAAAAATACAAAAAGAAAAAGAAGTCGTGGAAGGAAAAGCTAAGAAAATTGGTCGGTAGGAAGCTTGCTTTTTGGCCTTTTATTTCAAATTCTCTGCTATGTATTTAGGCTCATATTCCATGGCCAACTAGAGGCAGCCAATATTTTAGCTTAACTTTTGGTCTCGGCCTGGAGGCAATAGGCAAATTTTTTCGGAGCTATTCGAAAGAAAGTGGAATTGGGAACGAATACTCAAATATTAATGTGGGGTCTTAAGAATGCAGGAGAAAAGAATGAAATGAATGTGATATAAGCTAGTGTTACAACCATAATGGGGGGAATTCCTGGGTATTATGTGGTCTCGTGAATAAATCATCACAAGTAAAATATATAATAATCAATTAACAAAAGTGCAGGCAGCTTATCTAAACAACATTTCCTTATTGTGGGTATTTCAAACAATATTTATAGATACCTCTCAGCTATGTTTTAATATTTAATTTTAATTTTAAAGAGTATAATCTAAAGTAATAATGTGATCCCGTGATTCCTCTATTTTCCCGTATAATCCAAATGAATTTCCCGCACATTATACACCTCTTTAAGAAATTAAATCGCTTTTCATCTTATGTTACTCCCACATTCCTTCTCCTTCGTCTTAACTGCATAATTCATATGGCAAAGGGCCGGGTCCAAAGTAAAAGTTGGCCCGCCTGCAAGTTGGCTCAAAGGGCCCAGTACTTGGCATCGCCTTAAGCCGTCTTTTCAGCGCCGCAAATTGCATTTAACGCATTAATTTGACGCCTTTACGGCGCCACCAGTGGATTCAGGGATTCAGTAAGGGAAGGCGGTTAGCTCACCCACCGCCTTCTTAATTATAGCGCAAGATGATCTAGGGGCCTATTCCGGCACAATGTTTCTTTTCAATTTCCAAGAGCCGAGGACACAATTGAAATATTACCATTTGATAGCTAAGTAAACTCCGGGGATGCGTCGGGGTCACCAATTGTGGCTTCCGCCAGCCCAGGAGATGCACTGGAAAAAAGTGGAAAGCATGGAATAACTCGGTGTTACTTTTAAGAGTTTACAAGGTATTCAAAATTTTTATCTTTTACTTAAAATAAAAGAAAACTTAAGAAGATATTTCTGAAATAAATTTAAGTCCTTTGTACTTTCACTTTATTTTCTGTTTTGTGTAATTTTTCCATCTTTCGTTTATATTTTTTTACAAGTGTGGCATTCCATGGCCCATGCCTGTGCTTTATTTCTCATTCCTCACCTGATTCGCGTTGACTTTTGGCCCTCAGTGTGCGCGCTTTGATGTCTTGCGGTGGCTTTTCCGCCCCGGAAAATCTCCTGGGAGGGTGGGCAGAAGGGCCAACCTGGCCGAACCTGGCCCAAAACCCGGCGCGGAAATTGTGCGCCGCAATCTCTTAAGACCGGCGACAAATATACTTGGCCTGGCGTTCGTTCAAGAATCGGGATTTGGGGTGGGGTCCGGGCTTTAGGCATTACCAAGATTTAACAACAACTTCTGGGCTTTTGTCGTCGGCTGTCTTCCGTCGGTTGTCTTCCGTCTGTCTGCGGGTTAAACGATGCGAGTGAACCCAGGTAGCAGAGAGGACACGACGCTCGTAAATAATTAATCTGCCCGCAAAGTGCGATTATCAAAGTGTTGGAAAAATGTTAAATAGCTCCCCAGGGCAGCGATGCCGCCAACAACATTAAAATGTGGCGACATTTTGGGCCTTGTCACTCTGAAAAATTCCTAGAAGCTGCATTAAGACAAATAAAAAATTGGAGAAATGTCAGGCCATATTTTATAATATCTATAATTATAGAGAATATTATTTGAATTTTAATTAAATTTTAATGATTTAATAGTGACTAAAATAAAGTAATTTTATATACCATCCCCCCAAACTTTTAACTAAAAATATCATGTACCTGTTTTCTCTTTTATAACATTTCAAAGAATATTTATACACTTTTCCCCAGTGTGACCCCTGGCTGTAAGGACATTTACCCGCTGGCCATTCGACTTGGAGTTCTTGATATTTTTCGACTGCTTCAGTTGATGTTTTTCAATTATGCAAATAAAGGGATTAATTTGTTGCGGCTCTCGAGGAGAACGGAACGAGGATGAGGATGAGGATGGGGATGTGTGGGTGGGGATGACAACCCCTGAAAATTGTTTTAAAGAATGCGCCTGGCGCTGATAAAAGTTTGTCTCAGCCGAGTTTTCACCCACACCCTTGCACGTTTTCTTTTCCCGGAGATAGCAAACTGTGCGACAACTATAAAAATTTCAATTACAAAAAGGGGGTAGATGGGTTTCGGAAGGGTGGCTACTAAATATGGAAGCCAGGGGGATTCAGGAGGCGGGAGCAACTTCCAAAATTGACTTCATTAAAGTTGAAACAATTTTTGCATGCGGACAAGTCGTCTATTTGGACGTGTGAAAATGACAAGGAAATATTTGAGAGGTTGTGGGGAAGCGAAGAGAATTCTTAAACTACTTGAATTTTATAAGAAATAAAAAAAAACAAATAACAATAATAAAAATAAAGAAATTAATAGGAAATATTATTGGTTATTCGGATATAAGCTAAGATAAAAGATAAGAGAAAAAAATCTGTATATGTATATTCAAAATTATATATTCAAAATTAATCTTTATATATTCAAAGAGGTCTTAAGAAGCCTTCATATAATACGAAATATTTCGAAAGTTGCGCTTCATATAATTTTATTTGTCTCCCAATTTTGTTGGTGTCAATTTCAGCTGCGTGCGAGCTGCTTTTCTGGTTCCCTAACATTTGTCTTACCCTTTTACCCCCATTTCATTTGCCGTTTCAATTGTCAGTTCAGCTGGAAGTGGCTGTTGAGTATTAGGTCTAAATGGCGAATTACAAACATTCCGGCAAAAAGGGAAGAAGTGCCATCAAGAAACTCTTTATGGTGATATGGTGAGAATGGCGGGAGTGGGTTACGTACGGGGTGGGCGTTGCACAAATTAAACCCGAATGAAAATTAAACGATGCATGAAATTACTTTGCTTCTTTCTTTTTTTAACTTTTCTTCTCGCTGCTGTTGGTTGTTGTAGGCAAAGTTCTTTTACATTCTACACCCCAAACCCTTCCCATATTTTCCACGCCTTCGTTCCGGTTTCTTCTCCGACTTTGGCTTTAGCTTTTGGCTTTTGCCTTTGAGTAGAGTCAGTTCTGCCCTTCCCTGTCACACAGCCATGAGCGTAGGGAGTCTAAAAAGTCCCTTTTGATCTGCAGATTGTAAATATATTATAATTTAAAATAAATACATATTTTTTATATCATTAAGAGTTTAATTTGCGAGACAAATAGTTGAAACGATATATATATGTATATTTCTCATTCATTTCTGCATCAATTTATATAATTGATTTTTTTTAATAAACATAAATGTAAAACTAAAGTCTCGTCGTAAAACGGAATAAGAAATATACTTAAAATAAGCAGAGATATGTTTACTGAGTTCAGAAACCCCTTTAATATAACTCACTGCACTCCACTGCTGCCACTCTCTTTGCTGGTTGTCTCAAGTTCCCTTATCGTTTTGTTGGATTTTTTAATTTTTAATGTGCAGTCAGTTGCTGCATACTGTAGTCTGCTGTATATAAAAAAGGACACACACCATTTACGCAGGCAGGGTTGCACTGGAAAAAGGGAAGAGAAAAATAGAAGGCTAAGGGGCAGGGAGTAATGTCCCAGGCCAATTTGCGAAGTCAAATGCCAGTCAACTGCAATTAAGGCGCTAAAAACGGATGGGCGTTTTCCACCAGCAGGACATGAGAATGGTCGTCTTAAATTACTAGGATCGTATAAGGTTTCAGACATTTTTTATTAAATATTTAATTAGTTGATTTATATGGGTATAATAATTATAATGTATAATTTAAAAAACTTATAAACGAATAATATAAACCTTGATGTTGAATATAATTTTAAAAAATTATACAGCAACTCTAAAATTTATTCGCCGCCCTATTCTTCGCTTCGAGTGGCACAAATCCATAGCTTATTAGCACATTTTATGGCGTCATCTACTCCATTCATATGCCTTTTTCTTCTGTTGGGTTAACAAAAATATGCCGACATGGAAATGAATTTATAATGCATGACTTTTGTTGTTGTTGCCGTTTCGCATTCGGGACTATAAAATATTCGAGCCCAAAAAGCAGGCTGCATGTGTATATTTCTTTGTGATTGTGTGTGTGGGGCCAGCAAAAAGGCAAACAACTAACTCATTTTGTGGTTGCCAACGCTGTGGCTTCTTCTTTTTATGCCAATTGTCTGCCACCAAAACACATACACACAAAAGGGACACACACGGAAACCCCCAACACACGTGGCAACAAACACGCTGAAAGTATTCAACGTATTTTTTATTGAAGGCGCGACTGCGATTCTGATTCCGATTGCGATTTTCCCCGCTCTTCTTACATCTTTTCGTTTTTTTGGACACTCAACAAAACTTATAGAGTTTTGTAAATTTTAACGTTCAGAATATTTGATGTATCGATTAAAAGCGAAAGGAGTGATTTTCTTTTGGCTTACTAGGCGTATGTGTAATGTTTCATAATATGATAATATTACGCATACGCCTAGTTAGCCGGCTTGTTTTTATTAAAAATGTTTCTTTTACTTACTTTTTTTGTACTGCAACTATAAATATATTACTAATAAGTGTATTAAACCCGAACAACAATTTTATTAGTATTTTTCTAAGTGTATGTTCAATATTACAGATGCCACTGTGTCACAGTGCCTGTGCCTGTGTCTGTTTGTCTGCATAACCTCCGGCTTGGGTTTTTGAGTGGGTCCTGTGACAGCTCAATATATTCGCCATTTGTCGCTGTATAAACCACACTCTCTCTCTCTGTCTTTTGGTTCACTAAAGGTGTGGGTCTGCCAGCCTTATCCTTAGCCGCTAGTTGTCATATAAATGTGGCTTGCTGAATGTCGCAAAACTGTTGAACGATGCTATAGACAACAGGAGATCCTCTCTTGGCACCTCCCAGTTTGGGTTCCTACTTTCAGGGAGAAAGAGAAGGCGAAAGATACAAAAGGTGGTCATATGAGGGCAATTTTGAGCACATTGGTTCTACTAGAGACGAAATTCTTAATAGAAAAGTGAATTTAGTTGAAATGACTTATAGAATCTAAGAAGAATGCTGAAAAAATAATGTCACATTTAAATAAATAAATACAAATTCTAATCATGACATTATTTTAATAATTAAACCATAAGCAAGAAAATAATTCAAACAAACGCTTCTAAAAATAATTGTTTGAATTTTGTTTGAATATTTAATTTATAGCTGAAATATTTTACCATCTGCCAAGAAATCTTTACAAGCTTTTCGCCGTAAATGAACCCAATCTCCCTGCTCTAAACACTTCCAATTTGGCCTTCTTATTTTCGCATTTACTGCTCTTAAATTCGCTAATTTAACAGATCATGTAAGTTACACATTTCCGTGTAGTAATTCATTTTCCTTATCGGGTTACCACTGTGCCCACTAGTTCCTTGTGCATGAGTCCCCTTCCCTTGGCTTTTCTTTCGTCTTCCTTATTCGCAAATGCAGGAAAATCAATTTCGTTCTCCATTTGCAGTTGGCAATTTGCATAATAAGGTCGTTTGGCGCAATTTGCATGTGAATGTGATAAATTCAATGGCGGCGCTGCACGTTACACCACACACATGCATATGCGTCTGGCTTGCTGTGTGTGTGTGTGTGATTCTGTGGTGGTGTGCGTGTGTATTTGTTTGGTTCTTTTTTTTTTTCTTTTGTTGCTCTCTCGTTTTCCCACCGAAACGAACTCAGTTTTTCACGTTTGACGTTTGGAAAAATGAAAAGTGTAGCGGTATATTAAATAAGTGGGCGTATCGCCACTCACACGGCAGTGCAAATACAACGGCTTCTGTGGCGGGTCCTGTTACGGGTACCGTTAGTCTCCCAGGACTGACCGAAAACCCGCCAAAATGTCGCGAAAGGCAAATAAGGGAGGATATTTGCCGGGTTTCGCTGTTTGTGATTTAAAAGCTTTCAGCTGGGTTCGGCTTTGATTCACTTTCGAAGGGTTGATTGGTTTCTGAATAAACTTTGATGGTGGTAAAAATATTAACTAAAATAATAATTTGTTCCATTAAATTTAGAATACAAGAAGTGAATTATTTTATTAAATTAAAGAATTGGGAATTTAATAAGAAATGCTTTCTATATTTTAGTATTATTTTCCTATACAAAAATATTCAATATATAATTTAACTCTTCTTTAAAAATACTTTAACAGGGCATCCAAAATTCCCCTCTTTTACACTATATATTTTTTTTGCAAACTGCCGTGTTTTTTTGCTCCCGTATTTTCGTTCAGCCTTACACGTGAATTGTGGACTTCAGTGACGTGCACTGGATTTGCCCGAATCTAAGTGCCCGAGTCCTGCAGGACAAGTCAAAATTCATGTGACAGGGCCCGCAAGAGGTTTTTTGTGTTGGCTTTCGGGCCAGTTTAGGGAGAAGATATGGCCAACTGGAATCATAACCGTTGAAATATGAATGTGGGGCTAGCGCATAAGAACTTAGGGGATAAGTTGGCCTGCAGTTGCAATGGAAATAGAAATAAAAATAGAAATGGGAATGGGAATGGGAATGGAAATGGCATTGCCGAAGGGACTAGGATGCCATTAAAAATAATTTCGCCACAATAACATCCTTTCCCAATGCTCTTTCCCCGCTAATTGCAGACATTACCAGCTCGCTGACAATGACCGAGGTGAAGATACCTAATCACATAATGCGCCTGAAGAGCGCCACTCTGGGCTGTCGTTACGCCCTCGACGGGGAGTCCTTGTACTCCGTGAAATGGTATAAGGATGGCCACGAGATCTACCGCTATGTGCCGCGCGATAAGCCACCCGGACAGGCGTTCCCTCTACCCGGAGTCAACATCGATGTAAGTGCACTGAAACAAGTATCTATTACTATATGTGGATTAAGAAATATATATATTCCATTAACAGCTGAAAAAATAATACACTCATTTTATTTTACATTCCCTACAATTTATTTTAAAACAGAAACACACCTATTTTTTCTGCAGTGCTTAGTAAACACAGCAACAGGTGTTGTTGCTTATTCAAAAAAAAAAGTGGGAGTGGAAAAATTTAATTTAAAATTTTATTACAATTTACGGTACTGATTTCAGGGTTGCTTAGGGAGGTTCCTTAGGATTTAGTGTTACGACCCTGATCATAATGATTATTTTAAAACATGTAATTGCCGCAATGGAGAATCGCAACCCTCCGTGCTTCTCCAGCCATTTTTTCACCCGATTTTCCTCCAGCTTTGCCCTCTCTGCTTGTTGCTGATTACGTCGTCGCTGGAATGAAAATTGCTGCCACGTAGTTTTGCCATTTAACTTTAATTTAATGTGGATGTAACCTTTCTTTGTTGCCCATAAAAATGTGTGTCTGTGTGGGTTGTTTTTGCAACGCCACCACCAAACCCCCCATCTATTTGCTCCCCTTTCTTCTGGCTTAGCTAAGGTCACGTGTTGGTCTGCTTCCCTGGCGATTGAATAGGTTAACGGAAATCACTTAAAGCTGTCAATATCCCAGACACAGTTGATATCCTCTGCACTTCCCCCCCTCATTTCTAGCCGTTCTCATAATAATAATTTGCCAAAAGCACTTAAGTGCGTCTACTTTGTTGGATGGCCAGTCAAAGCAAAGCGAGGCTAAAAAAGGACCGCGGTTGCACCGTAAGAAAAGGTGACTCCTATAATAAAAATACTAAAATACTAAAATATTAAAATACTAAAAGTCTGTCTCTAAAAAAATCTGTCTGTTCTTTCAAAGCTTAAATCGAATATTACATTTAATTAACATCTAAAATATTTGTAAATATTACCCAAAATAACTACTAATTTCACAGTATTTTCTCTCCGTGCCTGGCAAAGTAAATCCCGTCAATTGTCGGGGCTAACGTGGCGTATGAGCAATGTGCCAGCGTATTTTATGGCCTGTGTGCGTGTGGCCAAGCGGTTGGAAAGGGGAAAAGCGAGAAAGGCAAAGGAAAAATTATGTGTGGGCGGGCAAGAAGAGGAAAAAGCACCAGTTAAAGGGGAGTCCTTCAGTGGAAGCATAATGCGTAATGCGGCATAATTTTCGTTAGGTTTCAATGTCTGCATTTGGTCTCCGCCATTTCGAAAAAGGTTGAAGGCCACGTTGAGTGGAGGGAAATGATTAGAACAAAAGAGAGGGAGCCCCAAGGGGAGGAGGGAAAGCATGATAAAGTGGGAAAATTTTCACAAGAGCACTCCGGGCTGGCACTAAACGCAGAAATTACTTTATATAATTGAGGGATTAGACTGGGGATAGGAATTGTGTAATACACTTGTATCCTGAATAATGACCATTGCGTAAGACTTGCAAACTACTTGGCATAACTTGTGTTTCCGGGGCTCAGGTAAATCATATATCTTAAGGGGATTTAGGAGGTTCATGAAGGATTATTATTAGTTTTAAAGGCAATGACATTATTCTATTGAAAACTCTGGCTTTATTGTTATTATTATTTGGGAATTCAGCTCCCTTTCAGTTACTGGCCACTGCAATCAGTGCAAGATAAACAGGGTTAGAGCCCAGATTCCGCTTGGCGGAAACCAAATTTGGAATTACAAATAACAACTTCAATCTGCGGTCATGGGCGAAATGGCCGCCGCGCATGTTCCAGCCAAGAAAAGGGGCTACAACGAGAAAGCAATAAAGGGAGACTGCAATTTGAATTGTGGCTAGATTTGGTTTTTTGGCCAGCAGTCCCCACTTTCTTTGCCACCCAACTCAGGGAAATTTTCAAGGGGGTGCTGACAAGTTGAGCGTGCCGAAAGAATTGGCAAAAAGACGAAGACACAGCCAGAGAAGAATCGGCTTAAGTACTGCCAAGAAGCCAACAAACAAAAGCCAGTCAGTCCACAGTCATTGTAAGGGACAGTGGTGTGGCTAGGAGAGAGAGTGCTGTGGCAACGACAACAGAAAACAAGCAACAAACCAAAAATAATGTTGAACGTGACTTTTGTGATTGTTTACGCCGGAGAAGGGTGCAGGGAAAGGGCCGGGGGAAAGCATAAAGCGAGGGAAGGCAAAGAATTTTCATAAAAATTTGCTCGAATCAAATGAAACTTTCTGCTGCATGTGTGCCAGTGTGTGTGTGTGTGTGTGTGATAATAAAACTGCAACTTAAAGAACTTGACTTGACTGCAATTGTTGCCCAGGGAAAACGAAAAAGGAAAACTGTTGTTGGAGAGTGACTTTTACAACATTCCGCCCTCACATGCGTATCTCGCATCTTTTATTCAGACTCCTGTGCGATTGTTTCTAGATATTTCATTTTCATTCGCTCCGCTCTTCCGACTTCTTCTGGCTTTATGACTTTTGTTTTCGTTTTCTCAAGGATTTCTTATCCCCAGGTCCTTGGGAAAATTACATTTTTCGCCTAAAGTCTGAGGGGAAGAGTGGAATGGCGTGTCCAGCTAAACTAATAATAAACTGCCTTCAGGTTTGCCCCATCATCAATCTTCATTTTGCGGCGAATTTGTGAATGTTAAAAATCATCCATAGAAAAATCTTCAACTCTAATTGCGTTTGATTTTGTGTCGATTCATCTCTAAACAATTTATCTCGGCAAGTTTTTGCACTGGAAAAAAGAACATTATTTGACTTTGTTTTCAAATTAATTATAAAATGCAAAACAAATGAGATTTTGCTTCTTTTCTGTATACATTTTCCTCGGATAAGTCACTTAAAAAGTAACTAATAATTGTAGATTGTATCACACAAAGTTATTCCTGATATAATTACATAAAATTATATTTTTATATCTATTTAAAATTAATTATATTTATTTACAGTTAAATTACTTTTATTAAGACTCAATATTTTCTTCTCTTTGTTGCCCTGCAGCTGCGTAACTCCTCGGACACTCAGATTCTCCTGCGACGCGTTACACTACAAAGTTCCGGACTTTATCGGTGCGAGGTGTCCGGCGAGGCGCCCGCATTCAACACCGTCTCCGAGTCGGAGACCATGACCGTTGTGGGTGAGTTTAACATAAGGAATAAGGCCAGAGATCTGGGAAAGTAAAAAAGTGAGGCACTTGGACAGCGGGCGACAGCAGAAAATTTAATTAAAATGCTAATAGTGCCGGGCAGCCAACAATGTTGTGAATGACAGTGGCAAGTGATGCGGCATGCGGAGCTGCTTCCTGCTTCGGGTATTCGGTATTCGGTATTCGGTATTCGGTATCCGGAATGTGCAACATAATTGTTGGGAGTGGATAAAGAGCGGGGGCCAAATGGCAGCCGAGGCGGATTGACGGCCGCAAAGTTGAAGGAAAACTACAGAGGACGATGCAGAGACTCCTGTCGCCGGGCAGAAAAGCCAGGATGAGGAAAAAAGCATTTAAAAACGCATGTGAAGCATCTGAAATCTGAGGCTGCTGAATGTAAATTGCATGCAGGTTGTCAGCTCCCTGTCAAGGAGTCTTTGATGGCACATGGTCTGTACAAGGATTCCCCCCATTGCATATGCGGGATGGAATATTAAGGGGTGTTTTTGCAGAGTGACAGGACAGAGATATCTTTAATTGGATACAAATTAAGGTGACTTATGAGGGGGAATTTCGGCTTAAGCTGAAACATAACTTAATTTCAGGAAGGAAAACGTAAAGCGATTATTGTTGTATTTAATACACATATATAAAATAATGTATAAATAAGAATGTTAATATTTTATCAATTACAAGTTCGTATTCAACTAATATTCTTATAAATGCCTTTAAAAATTCTTAAGTATCATCCGATTTGAAATCTTTGCCTTGAGAATATTTCCTTAAAAGTATCTCTATAAATCTCATCCCCTTAAAAGCGCATTAATCATCTTAATGAAATTAAATTCCTCGGGTTTTCCCCATTCAACTCGCAACTGCTACCGAGGACGGGTGACAACTTAAAGTGCACCTGGCGGCGAAGGTGTTTCACCTGGCCTCCGAGGTCTCCGGTCTCAGTTCTCCGTTCTCCGGCCTCCGGTCTCTTGTCTCCAGTCCCCCAATCTCCGGTCGCCATTCTCCACTCTGTACGTTCTCCAGTTTCAGTCGCAGTTGCAGTCCGTAAATGGAATTCATGCAACATGGCAATGCGTTGCAAATGGCATTGTCTAGTCGTCTCAACTCCCAGGCTCCTTGTAAACTCACTAGCTTTCCTCTTGTTCGCTGCTTTTTAAAGGATTTCTCTTGCATTTTTTCCGCCTTTCTTTGCGTTTCGCCTTGGCAACCCTAGACTGTACAGTGTTCCCATCTCCCCTTCATTTTTATTTATTTTTTTTTTGTGCCGCCACCCTACTGCTCTTAATACAACTGCATAATCTAAGCAAACAATTGAAATGGAATTTTTGCAGTCGACGTCGCTGTCGGCAGTCCACAGTCCGCAGTCCGCAGTCCGAAGTCGGCGTAGCGCCAACAAAAGGCTCACATGTGGGTACAGTGAAGGGGCGTGGTCGTGGGCGGAGGTAGGCGGAGCTTGGCTGCCACTGTCATTGCAATTTTGAAGTAAAATTATGTTTTCATGTCCGACTTTCAAGTGGTAAAAAACTGGGCTAAGACAAAGGCGCCATCTGGCGAAGGCTGGCTGACTGGCAAAAAAAAAAAAACAGAGAAGAATCCTTTTATCATTTACATACATAGAATGTGAAGGATAACGAATGCACTGAGGAAAGTCATAACTTTTTCAAACAAAAGGCTTACTACCGAGAAAACTAATTACTTTCCCTGATGGAGTTTATATAATAATATTTTTTATATAAAATAAAAGTTTGTTCTCTTTAAAGAGAATCTTTCGTATTTCACGTTCGTATTTTGAAAATATATTTTAGTTTCGATAGGCCATTCTTTTTCTGTACATAACTCCAGGCAGACTTTTCCTACATGGAACTTTTCAAGCAACTCAATCAAGTCTTCCAACTGCGCCTCAAGTTAATCAGAAATTTATAAACTCATAAAAGAATCAAACGGTTATCAATATGTGCAGGAACAGGAACAGCTAGGCAGGGGGAATCCTCCTGGGGACATGCTCTGAAAGCACCACCGATCCGTTCCGAACCACCAGCATCATCAATGGAAGCCGCAGCCCCGAGGGCAGAAACCTGCATTAACTTATGGCAACAAGGAGCAGGACATCGCACAGAAGGACTGCCACTACCACTGACACTGGCACGCCCTCACCCACGCACTAAGCACATTTCATGCTGATTTTACTTTTGGCCATTCCCATAGCGCTCGCTCACCCCTCGAAGGCGCTTCGGAATGCCGGGGAAATGGGAAATGGTTTTGCATATTAAACAATGTGTCTGGGCAGCCAAATTGAACGATATTCGAACCAAAGTCGCAAAGGAAAAACAGAAAAAAATGTGAGAAGAATAAGAGAGAGTGGGTGGATGGGAATATAAGTAAAAGAATACAGTGAGTCCTGGAAATCAAATGTCATTTAGAAAAATAATGTTATCATAAAGAATGATTACTATTTTAATAATCAAGTGTAGATCATTAATCTTTTAATGCGAGAAATATATATAAAGAAATTTTTTAAGCTTAAATCTATTTATGAATGAGTTTTTTATATCAATCATATTTTTATATACCTCTCTTTTTGGGTGTTCACTGTATATGTAACCATTGTGGGCATTGCAACGCGAACCAAATAAGGGGAAAAAAATATAAAAAGAGACGGGAAGTTGAGTAGGATGAAGCATAATCATCAACAACTGTGTCAGCACCATCGGGGAAAGAGGTTGACGGGGGTTTCCCGTTCTGCTAATGCAAGTGAACCATAAAATATGCTCCAGTGAAAGCCGACTGTCCCCAAAGGCAGTTGCCAATGTTAATTTAGCGATCGTAAAGTGTCAGCGACAACATCTGTGTTGACGAGAAATTCCCAGAAGAAGGGATTTTCGCGGGCTTAAATTATGATTTATATTAATATTTAAAGGAAAACTTTGACTAAGTTCAAAATAGAATAGTATTTTCTATATTTTCAAATGCTTATTACATATTAATTAATGTTACTTAATATATATAATTAATTGTTTGCAACCTAAACTTCAGTTTGCCTTCTCCATTATTGTTATCACAATTCTATGCCTTAAACTTTAGTAAAAGCTTTGCCTTTGACCTCCTTTGGATAATTTACAGCTCATTAGTGTGACTAGGCCAGGGAGCTACAATAAATATTATGGCAGAACACGCCTCCCCCGCATCCTTTTCCCCCGCCAGGCCCATCCTCATAGCTCATAAAAATCACATTTAACTTTACTTGCCAGTGGGAGGTTGCTGGGCATGTAAGTAAGGGGTCCTTTATGCAGGCAATTGCTTTTTTATATTGTAAAATCGATAAGCGATCACATTATATGTATGTCTGTGCATGTGTATGTCCGAGATGGAGAGGGCATGGGAAAAAAAAGAGATAGGTCGAGGAGCGAAGAAACTCAGCGGGAAAAGTGAGTTATATATGTGTTTGTCCCTTAAAGTGCACTTAACCATAAATTCAGGACCAGGATGAGAACCCAGAGAGACACCCAGAAAATCGGGCAGGCAGAAAGAGGGAGAGGCGGTGGGGCACAGGACATGTGCCAAGCGTTGAGAGCCTTGCGTGCTCATTAATTATAAAACAACGCAACAGATGCACAGAAAATAATACAACAACTTCAATTAGTTAGTAATTTTGTAATAAATATATTTTACCATTGATTAAAACTCCTTTGCTTTAAGAAATAGGCCAGCTTTAACTGATTTAAACTAAACATTTCTTATAATTTGTTTGATTTTAAAAACTATATTTTTTAAGAGTTTTCTCAGTGATCACCTTATTTAAAAATTATTAATTTGATTATCAAGCTTCTCTCAGTTCTCTGCTCTTTTAAAATATTTTATTAGAATATATATTTTATTTTATTACATATTTTATAATTAGTAGCATTTTTAAGACTTTTCTCTCTCTGTCAACATAAACACACACAATGGGACAGTGGAGAGTTCGATGCAGATGAGGATACGGAAGAGCCGCGGAAGTAACGGTTACTGTAATGTTGTCTTAACTCAAACATGCCGCAACTCATGCGGAGGATCCATGCGGCAAGGGAAAGGACCCTGTACTCGGTACTTGGTATCGTGCATTAAAAATCGTTGCCATATGCAAAATTAAAGATAACAAACGAGGAATGTCGCGGGGCAACGAGTGTCGATGGGGGAAATGAAACGGAGTGCGAACTGAAAGGCAGGCTGGGGGGAAAGTGAGAAATGGGAGGAAAATGGGAAGTGAAACGTAAAAGTCGAGTGGCGACTGAAGTCCTTCTGGAGTGCCTCATTGCTGAGGGAAACTGTCGCTGTTTCATATATTATTACATTCTTACAAATGATAAAAAATTGTGTATTTATTAAATTTTAAATACTTTTAATATAGTTCTTACCATTTAAGTTTTTTTATATACTTTTCATTGGTTGGTCTTAAAAGAATGTTAGTTTTTAATTTCTGTTTTCAAATTAAATCAATTTTTTTCTTTAATTAAAATTATCTTACTTATTTATTACATTTTATATTAATTTTTCGTTATTTTAAATATTTAAAAATTATTATACAAATGATTGAGCATATATTTAGTTAAGATAGTGTCAACTTCATGTGCATTATCTCTTTGTGTTCAAATGGCTCTTTTACATAATTTTATTATCCCCATTAACATTTTCCTTTCTCTAACACCGCGGGCATTTGCCATTGAGTTGAATAAATTTCATATAACGAAGTGTAAATCATGTCGGAAAATGTTTATTAAAACTTTATTTTAGACAAAGATAAAGACGGAAAATTAAAAAGAAAAAACGATAAAAAGAAAGACAAGGGGGGGCTGACGCATAGAGGAGGGAACCACTTTAGCGACGAAGGCTCAACATGTGCATAATCCACACTTACCCACTCCAGAGGGGAGTTGTCTACAGTCCTTCTGCAAATAGAACAGGTGAATGCCTAGAGGGGTGGTGGCCCAATCTACCAAAAAAAACCGAGTCCTTTGCCTCAGCAGCCCTCATTGCCAAAATCCCAACCACCTGACCTGGCTTATCACCTGCTAAGAAGAAGCTGCAAAGTGCGCTTCAAGCGAAAAGGGGAGGTTTGACAGGTAACAAAAAATATACCGCAGCATATTAAAAGAAGACCACATGCTGAGCAGGAAAGTCTCGAAAAAAAAAACGTGAAATGACGCCCACTTACAGTGCTCACTGTAGTTGTCCTCGTTCTGGTTGGTCCACTTATCATTGGGGGTATATAAGCTTGAATCTTGAATCTTGAATCTATTTAATATTTTTTTTAAGATGATTTAAGACCATAGAATAATTTAATGATTCTATCATTACCTTGGCTTCTTTGTAGCAACAAATAAATTTGTTTAGGGAACCTTATAAACCATTTAATAATTTTGGACAATATTTAAATTATTTTAATAGATTTTCAACTTTCATGTTGCGTAAAACAACCTGGAAGATATTTAAACTTTAAATACTTAATGGAAAATGTAAAGGTTTATTTAATGAACCAGATTTCTAGGGTATCTCTAGCCTTTACTCAGAAATGTTATATATTGTATCTCTTGGTTGTAACTACTGCTATTTTTGTTTTTCTATTCTTGTGCATGTTGTTGCTGAGAAGTGCTCCAGACATTTTGTACTTATTTTTATTTTCTGGCTACTGCACAAAAGGTGTACTATATACCCCTCCCAATTTTACCACCCTCCTGATTTTTCCGCTCTCTTCGCCTACAGAAACTGCTTAGTCATGGAAAAATGGCAAAAGTATACTTGAAGCATGTGGCCATTCGACATTCGGCCATTCCCTCTTAGCTTTTAGTTTTCGGCTTATTGCAGGCCCTGTGCCCTGCGGCTTTTCTCCCATCCCCACAATTTCCTCCCCATCTGCTCTGATTTTCCCTATATTTTCTCTTCGTATGGTACACTGTGTGTCCTTTATCGTTGCGTGCTAAGTCTGGCCGAAATAAATTGCCAACTCATACAGACATACGTGTCCTTTTGCCTCCGCTGTCGCACTCTTTCCCTCCCGCTGGCTTTGTCTCCTTGGATTTATGCCGCAAAATAAAATTTAAGTGCGACAATATGGCGTTGACTTAAAAATGCTCAAAAAATATATATAAACAATTATCCAAACATAATCCCAAGCAGAGCAGGTGAGCAGAAACTGAAGTTCTTTAAGCCAAAGTTGGCTTAAAGTTGTAATGATTTTGTAAGGTTATAAATAATGTTTCACATCCATGAATTTGTATGATGATTTTTCTTTTTCTATTTAAAGTAATAATGTACATTGATTGATTATTTTTTAATTAAGGTTTGCTAACTACAGCTTATTTCTTGAAAATAGAATGCCAACAAAGCAAAATGCGTTTATCAAAAATGCATTTCTCCAAGCCAAATTTTTGGATTGCTCTCAGTTGCCTTTGTGTCGAGTTCCTCTTCCCGGCTCCCCACCCAAAAAATGGGTTCCCTGAGAAAATTAAGTTTACATGGCAGAGAGAGAGGAACCAAAGCAGAGCCAAGCTTTACTTTATAAATTACAAATAAGCAAACGGAACAGAGAAATCCAATCCTGTCCACTTAAAAAAATATATTTCTTCTACGATTTAATTGACTTCAAGCTTAGAAATTAATTTAAAAATTTATGAAATTGTAATTGAAATAAGGGAAAAATAAATGCATAAAATAGAATCAGGCTTAGCTTCTTAGCTAGTGTCATAATGTTCTCTGAGTGTACAGACTGGACCTCACTAAATCCAGCTACAAACTGACCAAAAACCCACAACAACACAAAAGCAAACCCAACAAAAACACTCTGCGCTTTCTAAGGAAAATTAATTTTTTGAAAACCATTAAAAATTAATTTTATTTTATGGCATCCGCACACACATACAGCAGCAGCAAGAAATGTTATGAGGATGAAAATATCTCATCTCGATGTTTTTTGTTCGTTTTCGGAATGAGAGAATATTTTTAATGCATACAGAAAACCCTCGACTTAGAGGAGAAGGAGGAGGGAATGCAGGAATAAAGGGGACATGGGCTGCCCCAGAGGAGAAGAGTCCTGATTCTGGTCCTGTTGCCACTTGACTTGGTTTTTATTTCTCTACATGCATGGGCAAATTGTATGGAGAAGAATCAAGAGGACGCTGTGAAAGACAATGCAGAAAGTTTGGGTAGGAACTCAAGTAGAATTAGCTTCTTTATTTTTTTATTTTAAATTACACAACAATTTACCATATTTACCTTTTCAAGTAGAACAGTTTTACAGCAAAAGTTAGTTTCCATAAAATTAAGAAACAGTTTGTAGTAATGCTCATAAAATAAGAGGAAAGCCAAATCAAAAGTGCTTTCAAAAGTTAAATATTTCAGGTAATTAATTTTAGTTGATATTAAATATAGTTTTATAATTTTACTAAAGGATTTTTAAGGTAAAAAACTAGTCACCTTAAAAGCAACCTGAAATTTTTAGGGTGTCTAGACATCGGCTTTAATCCCAGCCAAGTATTGTTATGTTAACTCATTTATGTTTAGGAAATATGGCCCAAAGTTGTTGGGCGCGGATGATGGCCAGATGCCCACCTCATCCCCCATTCTGTATAAATTTACCAGCACATTCACAGATACACTTACATGTGAGAAAACAAAAACACCCACACAAAAGTGGGAAACCCTGCAGGTCAGGCTCACACACATGGCCAAATAAACTTTGAATAAGCATTTCGTGTGCCCCAAAACGAGAGTCCTTTCCCCCTGATTCCTTGTATTTCTGGCCACCACCTCCGCATCGCATTTCTGGCGAAAATCTCCACATAAATCTTCAGAATGTTTGGCCAGCCTCCAGGAGGAAAACAGCCTTTACCCCGCCTCATCTTTCCCATTACACTTATGGGGCAGTGGGGCAAGTAAGCGTTGCTGTATATAAAATAATAAAAAAAAAAAACCAAAGGTGGGGGAGAAGGCGGAGGGGAACACACAGAACGTGGCATAAAATGGCCAGCTAGTGCTCGTCTAGGAAATATTCAATTTCCCCGACTCATTAAAATTAAATAACTAAGCTCAGGCGAGACTGCCAAGGAGCAGATCAAGGTACAAACGTGGGAGAACTCTGCGGAGGGTGGATGGAGAAGGAAGAAGGAGTCAAGGAAATTTAATTGAAGTGCAAGAAAACTTAATTGAGCCAAATAGTAAAAGCTGTGGGGTTTATTAATGACGAACATGTGGAATGTGAAACATATTTGAAAGCAATAAACAACTTTTACTTTATAGAAATATTCACTGTACATAATGCAGGCAAAAGGATATGAAATTATTTACATTTTCTATATAAAGCTGACTTTGGTAGTGTTTTTAAGGAGTTTTATTAGCCTCCTTATTGAAGTTACTACAGACATAAAATATTACAATTATGTAAAATAAATTAATAAGTAATACACATTACTCTTTATTCTTTCTGTTGTGAAAAATTCAAGTAATTTAATTGTTTTTCATTTTTTTAATGTGATTCATTTATAATATTATTTTCAAAGGAATTAACTGAAAGAAAAGCTCGCTTAGCTTTTCATTCCTGCCGCAAACCGTCAAAAGCTTTTGCTGAAAATAAATGGAAAATGTGAAAATGAAAGCTTTCCGCCTGTGCCAGGACGTTGCTTTAAAACAAAGATAGAAATTATTTGATTTGTAAAATACTTGCCGTTTTCTTTTGTTTTTAAAAATAACATAAAAAGCGTGCATTATTTATATTGTTTGAAATTGATATTCTGTTTTTTATTTATATGGTAATTTATATTATAGGATATTTTTTCTAAATTAATTTTTTCAATTTTGCTTTTAGTAACTCCCAACCACGGACCGAAGATAACCGGTGGACAGCCGCGCTACCAAATCGGTGACACCGTCCGCGTGAACTGCACCTCGTCGCCGTCCAAGCCCGTCTGCCACCTGAGCTGGCTAATTAACGGAGAGCCGGTGCAGAAGACGCACCTGCGCCAGTACGACAAGGTCGTGGTGAACCGCGATGGGCTGGAGATGGCCCGACTTGGTCTGGAGTTCCGAGTGAGGGCCTATCACTTTAAGCACGGCGATATGAAGCTAAAGGTGAGATATATTTTAAATTTTCAAATCATTATAATTAATTAATTCATTTATTCCCACAGTGCGTGGCCAAGATCAGCTCGCTATATCTGCAGAGCAACGAGGAGAGTGTGGAGAGCGATCGTCAGCAGAGGGCACCGGCCCTGGAGTCTCGGGAGACTGTTGCCGCCAAGTCCAGCACAATTGGTAGAGCCTTCAATGAAATATATAGTTTTTCATATGAACCTATATCTAATTAACCTTTTTTTTTAACAGGTGGAGCCTCTTCTCAACTGCCTTCCCAAGTCGTTTCACTACTGCCTCCGTTATTCCTGCTGCTGATTTTTCAAAGCTGGACCTGGCCCCGCGACAGTTAACTATCCCAAGAATAAGGATCGCACGGACTAAGACCCATTAAGCTGGCAGAGCAGTTCGAAACAGCAGACATATCCTATGCCAAAATCTTTGAGACAGAAACAAAATTAATTACTTAAATTACATAACCTTTGGTTAAATTCGAAATTCAATCGATGTGTGTGTGTGTGTGCATGAAAAATGGGTGTAAATTCCCCAGTTAAAAGCCAGATATTAATACCGAAATATCAGAATCGTAACTACTCAACGCGAGCATTTAAGCAGAGGCTAAGCAAATGTAAATATTTATTATTAACCTTAGGCCATTATTGGTAGAAGTAAGGAACTCGTTGTTTAGGCAGAAAATTCGTTGACCTTTTGTGATATTTTCTTCATTTTGAAAACGAAGGGAAGTAGAGCAAGGCGGATTTTTTGATTATTTTGAGTCAACTGTTCCTTCCTTTCTCATTTTTGCATTTTGTCAACCATTTTTGGGCATATCAAGCGCAACAAAGCATTTCAATTGTAAAAATACATATTTGCACTTTAATCTAGACTCCAAATCAAAGCTAAAACTTAACCAAAGCAAACTTTGCAACAATTTAAAGGACGGCTAGGTTAAGAACGTAAGCAAGTGTAAGAAAATTGTAAAGCAAAAGTCTATAAAACTGAGAGAAAATAGGAAAATACCCATAATGTAATTCCATTCATAAGTTAAACTAATAATAAGCAAGACATATGTTTGCATTCCAACAAAATCCTCAAAGAGAAGTAATACCAATAAGGAAATTTGAAAGCTGTAAATATACAGAGAAAAGGCCAAGGATTGAATAAGTTTAAAACTGCGAAATTTTGGCAAAAGTCTCAATCTAAATGTGTGTGTGTTTGTATTATGTAATAACCTGCCAGATCAATGCCAAGCTGTTAGACCTACGATAACCAGAAGGTATAAGCTCCAGGGAAAACTTTGGGCTCAAACAAAATTTAAAAATTTCTAAAATAACTGCCACCTACGCATTATTATAATTATTTTATCATGCTCAGTATCAGATACTGTTGCTCTTATTTTCCTTTCAAAATTCACTTTGCTTTAATAATCATTTTCAAACCCAAATCAATACTAATGTATTCCTCAAGCCGTTAAGGCACTTCTAAAACGCAAAAATTAAAAAAAAATCATAAATATTAAATAAATATACATAAAAAGAAAGAAAACTACACAACTAACGGCGCCATCATGAAGATGAACGAGGGAATTATATTCACCGATCAGCTGCTGCACCACCGGTGTGTTGGCAGCCAGATCCAGAAGACACGCGACACCTGGGAAAGGCAGTGCTCCTGGTATCCGGCGGCGCAAAGGCGCTATTATGAACGGTATGCTGACATATACGCTGAGGCTCTGGATAAGTACGGGAACGATACCTACGAATACTACGCCAAGCGGAATCGCCTGAGGGCCGAATTCTTGATCTTTACAAAAACGCAAGCAGAGCGAAGGCAGCGCATTTCGGAGATCTCGATGGATCACATGAAGAACTGCCGGGCATCCCGCACTACGAATGGCGAATACGGAAGGATCCAGCCCATGCGGCTCTTTTCCTGCTTTCTCTAAACTGATTTACAATTTGTTGCGGCTTTAATTGAATCGAGGAGACAAAAGAAAATTCATTCAAGACAGGCTTACACTATAAAGTTTATTTCGGATTCATCTATAATTAATTAAAATTACAATTATATTAAAATATATTGAAGCTGGGAAATCTTGGGAAATCTTGCAAACCTGGCATAAAATAATAAACTTAATTTGGTCAATGAAAATCCTAACTGAATTAGAAGTTCTTTAATCTTTTATATCTTTTACAAAAATTAAATGCAGTAAGAAATGATCAATGGAGCATTGTTTTTGTGCTCAAGCGAGCTTCACATTCGTGTCTGTTGAGTCACCCATTTGAAAAACGGAGCCCTAAATTTTCCCCATGAGAAATTAGCCCCGTGCATGATACTAATCCTTATGCTAATTCCGCTAAAACTGAGTCAGAGCCTTTCAGGTCCAGGAAGGTGGAAATTCTGAGACATGCAAAAGCGGCGAAAATGCGCAACAAACCGCATATGAATGCACTCGAGTCCAAACAAACAGTTCATGACTCAAGCAAGAATGGCTTAATATCGCATGCCTCGCGAACTCAAATGGGCGTGAGAAATGCAATCCATTTGCATACAAAGCCGTTCGATTGTGGGTCGAAAGCTGTTTACAAAAGGCCAACAAACAGCTGCAGGTCGTGGCTTAATTTGCACACACATTTTAGACAATTTAGCCGCCCAGCTTGGCATTGATGGACGACTGGCCGGAGGGGGAAATGTCCCCTCTTAAACTTAGCCAAAACGAGTGTTTCCTGTACATAGCCAGCAATGTTTGAACTCAAATTTACCTAGAATTTAAGCTAAAAAATCCTCGGCAACTCTCTAAGCATAATCTCCCACTTAGGTCTAAGCGAATCTTGTGCGTGTTGTAAATTTACAAATAATAAAAATAACTGGAAAACTACGACTAAAAAAAAATAAAGTCAACAAGTGGTGGTAACTTAAACTGCCTGGTTGGTTGTCAGCTAGATCAGAGAACTAAACCTTCCTCCATTTACCTTCATTAGAGAACTTTGTTAACATTTCATTTACCCATTTTTTTGTAAGTATTAATAACATTAAATGTTTAACGGAGAAATAAACAAAAGTTAGTTTGTAAAACTAAACATGAAAATGAGAAATAAACTAAGTCAAAACCAGAAAAGCAAAAGTTCGTCTTTTATTTATTTAGGTTTGGGTTTATATTTTTTTTATTTGTTTAAGCTTTTTTCTGCTTTCTGTTAATATTATTATATGGCTTAAGAATAACTTTTTATTTGAACAGTTTAAGGAAATCTTTGCAGACCTATCAGGCATAAAGTTGTCAGACCCCAAAAGAGACAACAACATTTACATACAGAAAACAACACCAGCTTAAATATATACAAAATAAGAATATATAAAACATGTAAGTATTTTTAATTAAATTATAATTCGCTTTCTTGTAATTATCTGCTACCTTTTCCTAGTAATCATGGTGGAACAGGAGATAACATATATGAATCAGCTTCTGCATCACCGCGCAGTTCGTAATCAGATCGCGCGCAGTGACTCCACCTGGAGTAAGCGCAGCTCCTGGTTTCCATCCGCGCAGGCTAAGGAGTACTCCCAGATCTCCGCGGTATATAAGGATTGCTTAAAAAAATACGGAGCAGAAAAGTTTCGATACTTTGCGACTAGGCATCGCCTTAACAAGAAATACACTGAGGATGATTTTGCTGTGCCTCGGGAGGAAGAAAGAAGAACGGAGATTTCCATGGGCTATTTGGCGGGATACAAGGTCCCGAGGACGACCAACGGAATATATGGAAGTGTACGCCCATCGCATCAATTCTTTTGTATGGTTGAAGAAAATTAATATTTTTTTATTTTCTGATATTTTGGTAAATGGAAAACAATAACATACATATATATATTCGCATAGAAAGAATTGCGAATTCATTTCAACTTGTTTTATTAGCAGAAGTTTAAGCGATTTGGTGACATTTTTTAAATGTTTTTAATATTATCTATATAGTGCTTACATTTACATTGCAATCCCTTTGATTTATAAGTTTTTTAATTTATTTATTTTAGTTAATTTCAGGTTTAGACCCCTTTTCATTGTGCAAATCATTCATTAAGCGATTGCCCCAGTTCAGCTCCCTTTGACACACAGTTGCACATACACTCATTATCAACACTTGTGCGCATTATGCAGAAATTTATGGCGGAAACATTTAGGCATTGAACGACTACAAAGAGACACTAAAAACTGCAGTAAACCAGCGAAGATCCATGGAAATGGCTTTTCGGGTACGCCGGGATTGTGGCGTGTTTAAAATTAATTTTATATATATAGTATGTACATATTACTCGTCCCAGGACGGCACTTTGGCGGTACTTTCGGGCCCTTGGCTCGTAAATTGGTAATGTTTGTAAGCCCCGTTTTATGGGACGGCGGTGGCCCAGTCTGTTTACCATAATTACCTGTTTATAATTAATTAAAATGCAATAAGCGTAAATTTGATAAAAGTGCCACGCACATGCTTACCCGGTGGCGTTAATTTCGTGCAACTCCCATTTCAGCTCCCTTTTTTACAGACTCAGCAGTTTTAAAACCAATGCACATAGGATATTTTAATTAGTTTATAGTTAAACTATTTTGCAAAATTTTAATATACTTGTACTTTTACTAAAAATAGTTAAAAAAAAGAATAAGGAAATGTAAAAGTAATATTTAAATGAAATATTATCAAACATATTTCCAATAAAAATTTATTTAAATTAAAATAGAATGTACAAATTTTTGTAAAGTGGTCCCATTACTGCAAATGGAATTAAATTGATGAACTAAATTACAATCGGCCAGATAAAACGCTATAATGTGAGGCCGGAACAAATGCATAAATTATTCAATGGTCCTGTGAAGTAAGGTCCTGCCTTCGTTGGGTTAGTGGGGAAACCGCGTGAAATTGCAGCATAAACACATTGGTTAATGCAATAACAACTGTTTTCGGTGTGTTTGTTGTTTTTCGCCCCCCGTCTGAGCCACGCTTATTGACGATGAATAACTAACGGAAATGCAACACGAACTGTGGTCACACTCCTTGCTCACCCACAAAATTCACCCTTTTCCCCCGCAAATCGATGATTCACTGTGTTTGTGTGTGTGTGTGTGTGTGCTTGTGGGGTGAATACGTGTGAAGTTTAATTGCGGTGACATTTTGATTTATGACGGCAAAAGGGAAAGCTGCATGACGCATCCGCCATGTTCCGGGGGCTGTAATAATGGCTTCGACATTTCGAGGTTGGAGGTTGCACCTTTCACTGATTTTTACTACTCTCTCTTATGTATACATAGTACGAGTACATAAAATGTTTCAGCAATTACATTTATACCAATAACCTTTAGTACCTGTATCTCCCATCTAATCTGAGTTAGAGTTTCTGTTCTAAACCTGTCATCACCGCAAATTAATTAACTTAGCTGAAGGAGAAACATGAATAGCCGTGTTAGTTCTCCGAAATGCTTCACTGGGTCTATTTGCTGCTCATAGCTGCTTACGTCTACAGCCACCTCATTGGAGTTTCCAACTTTGAGTTCGATTGGCGGACAGGACGCGTGTTCTCCACCGCCAGGAGCAGCCTCTATGCCATCCTAAACAACGGAACTATTGTGGTTCTCCTGGTCTTCTATCTGTACTGGGGCTCTGATTTTGCTGCACGCGTTTACGCGGCAAATAAATTGAACGAATATGTTCTCATAATCATGAGTGGACTCAGGATTGCTGCAGGTGGTATACAGTTTTCTGAAAAACAAAGTTTCTTACTCTCTTACTATTTCCTCAGGAGTTATCACAGTTTTCAGCCGTTGGATCAAGAGGTGCCAACTGAAGAATCTGGTCAGAAATGTGATTAGCTTCGTTCTGGCCAAGCCCCAGTTGATTCAAATGTCTCGCTGGGGTATTCTCATCAAAGCCTTTACCGCTTTTATGGCAGAAGTCCTGCATATGCTTATTACTTTCAATGAAATCAGTCATGTGGACTCCAAACTTTTCGTAGGCTTATGTCTTCAGTACTGGATGTCAGCTCTGTTGAATCTGGCACTTTCGCATCACTTTCTAGTGATACTTTTGGCTCGGGCACAATATCAGCTGTTGAATACGGAGCTGCGTCAGGTGATCGATGAGAGCATGTACCTAAGCACCCATCGCCAGCGAAAGGGCACCTTTATGACCAGGTGCTGCCACCTTGCAGACAAGTTGGAAGATGTAGCGAAAGTCCAGAGTAACCTGCAAGTGATTATCACCCAACTGGGAGAGATTTTTGCCGTTCAGGGGGTTTTGGTTTATTCCGGTTACTACATATCCTCGGTGAGCACCACTTATCTGACCTACAGTATCTTCAAGAACGGTATGGAGACATTTGGATTGACTCCAAAAAATATAATCATATCCTTTACGTGGTTGTTCTTCTATTACCTGGACGCTGGAATAAATCTCTTCATTATCCTAAATGTCCAGGATGATCATAAGAAGATGATACGTCTAATGGAGGAGCGAACTCTGTTTGCATCTGGCTTGGATGTTCGCCTAGAAGAGAGTGTAAGTTGTTGTATAACATTTTCTTACTCTGGAATAAGCTTAAACATATTTTTAGCTGTTTATTTCTTAACAAAATATTAAATTTATTATTATTATTCTAGTTTGAAAGCCTCCAGCTGCAGCTTGTACGGAATCCCCTCAAAATGGAGGTCATGAAATTGTTTCCCGTAACTCGGGGTACAACCACGGCCTTGTTTGGATCATTAATAACTCACTCAATATTTTTAATCCAATATGATATGGAAAATTATTAGCAATAATAATTATCCAATTTATTTATTATTTATTGAAAGATGATAATTAATTTCACTTAATTATAATAAAGCCTTAAATGTTCTTGTTTGCAAGTACTCGTACCAAACTTATAAATAAATTTATCTGTTAGCTTAATGTAAAAATCGATACATACACAATCGAACACACACTACTCCTGCTTCTCCACTATCAAACTATCTTATCGTAATCTCACTGTTCGAAGCCAATGAATTAGACCTATGAAAGTCATCGGCTTAAAATAATTACCTTCCATTCCGAGTCCGAAGGCCTCGTTAGTTCTCTGAAATGTTTGACTGGGTCGGTTTGTTGCTGAGGACTGTTTTCTTTTATAGCAAATTAATTGGAGTTAGCAATTTCGAGTTCGACTGGAGTTCAGGACGCGTGTTCACGACTTCTCTGACAACACTATATGTCGCTGCTGTTAACCTTAGTATTTTGGTTCTTTTGGGCTTCCAGTTTACTGGGGGCTCTAGATTCTTGGAAAATGCCAACAGGCTGCACGAGTATGTCGCCATAACTTTTACTGCACTGAGGATTATTGCAGGTTTGAAAGAAATTCATTTACTAAAGGTAACTTACTATAGTTTGATGTGGAAACAAAGAGGAGCTACAGGGATATATGTATAGGAAGTATTGTATGAAGTGGTTGTTATACTAAATATAGTCTTAAGGGAATTTTGATTTTAAAGATCAATTTTTTATTAAATTATCGTTATTTATTGCCATGAAAATCGCTCATAACTAAGCCAAAAATGCATTATTTTCAATCGGAAAACAGTTTTGTGCTAGTTTTTATTAGCTTATAAAATCTGTATCTTAAGTTTTCCATTTTTTTTAAATTTCATTTTTTTTTATTTTTGACAATTTTTATGATGTTACCCCTTATAAAATTTTGAAAAATTTGAAAAAATTTTGTTCCTTTTTTTCTTGGCTAAATAGAATCTCCTTTTGATGCTGATCAAGAATATATATGATTTATGGGGTCGGAAATGACTACTTCGCTTAATTTTAAGCTTCTGAAAACCATTAAAATTCCAAAAAATGTATTAAAAATAATATATTTTAAATAATTAATTTTTTATTAAATTATCGTTATTTATTGCCATGAAAATCGCTCATAACTAAGCCAAAAATGCATTAATTTTCAATCGGAAAACAGTTTTGTGCTAGTTTTATTAGCTTATAAAATCCATTGATTTTAAAGATCAAAATTAATAATCCTATTTAATTTCTTGTCAGGACTCCTCACATTGGTCAACAGATGGCGACAGCGGTGTCAGCTGATGGCATTATCCAGCAAGTTTATCCGCCTTTTTTTGTCCAGACCGCAGGCGATGAGAATTTCTCGATGGGCCATTCTAAGCAAGTTTATCGTTGCTTCTCTGACCGATTTTCTTCAATTAGCCATCTCAGTGGAAGCTATTGACCGCGTGGACTCTTCGATGATCCCCGGAATGGGTTTGCAGTTCTGGATGTCCGCTATCCTCAACCTGGCAATAGCTCAGCATTTCCTCGTGACGCTCTTCGTTCGGGCGGATTATCAGCTGCTCAACATGGAGCTGCGACAGGTGATCGAGGAATCCAAGGACTTGACCTACCATCAACAGCGAAGGGGAGCCTTTATGACCAGATGTTGCTATCTGGCGGACCAGCTGGAGGATATAGCCAGGCGCCAGAACGAGCTCCAGTCGATTTTGATCCAGTTGTATGAGGTCTTTGGTATTCAGGGTCTGATAGTGTATGTCGGCTATTACTTATCTGTAGTGGCCACAGCCTACCTGACATTTAGTGTTTTCAAATATGGTTACACTGAACTGGGAATGACCCCGAAATCTATTACCTTGGCTCTAATATGGTGCATCTTTTACTACCTGGACGCCACCTTTAATTTTTTTACAACTATAAGTGTCCAGGATGGTCACAGGGAAATGATTCGTATGTTGGAGGATCGAACTTTGTTTGCCATGGGCTTGGATGTTCGTCTAGAGCAGTCTGTAAGTGATGATAAATCAATATTAATAAAAGATCTAAAGCTAAATATTAATTTTTCTAGTTTGAAAGCCTACAGCTGCAATTGGTTAGGAACCCTTTAAAAATGGAAATAATGAAGTTATTTACCGTATCTCGCAGCGGAACCCTGGCCATGTTTGGATCTGTTCTAACACATTCTATCATTTTAATTCAGTATGATATGGAGAACTTTTAAATGTAATTAAAGTAATAGATAAAATTAATGAAAATATTGTGAACCAACCCATCTTATTTACCATTTCTAATCACAGCACTTTCATATGTTCTGGCCTGAAGTATAATAATAATAAAACCAAGTTAATTTATGCATAATCTTATATCTAATCGGGAGCCCTCTGTCTGGGATCAGCGCAAGTCATAGCCATAAATCGATTAATATTCTTAGAGGAGCTGAGCAAATATTTGCTCAGTTGTCCAAAATGTTTGACTGGGTCGGTTTGCTGCTGAAGGCTATCTATTATTATGGCCACCTAATTGGACTCAGTAATTTCGAGTTTAACTGGAAAAGTGGTCACGTCTTTACGGCTGCCAGAAGCACTCTCTACGCCATTGTGGCAAACGGCATCATTGTGATTCTTCTGGGTCTTCTGCTCACCCGGAAAACTGATTTCAATATAATATTCGGATACTCTAATAGACTACACGAGCTGGTGATCATTACTATGACTTCATTGAGGCTCGTTGGAGGTAAGATAATACGATGGAGCTTAAAGACTTGAAGAAATAATAATATTTATTCCCTTATAATTACTAAACCATTTCAATAGGACTTACAACTATACTCAATCGATGGCGTCAGCGGTGCCAGATGAAAAACTTGGCCAGAAAAATTCTACGCCTCTTCTTGGCCAGGCCGCAGGTGAAAAGGATGTCCCGCTGGGGGATCCTTATCAAGTTCTTTACTGGTAGTGCGACCGACTTCCTTCAAATGGCAATCACCCTGGATTACATTGGTCGTGCAGACTCCACGTTTTTCCTGGGAATGGGCTTGCAGTTCTGGATGTCGGGTATTCTCAATCTGGCCATATCGCAACATTATCTCGTAGTGCTCTTTGTTCGGGCCCAGTATCAGCTGCTCAACATGGAACTGCGACAGGTAATCGAGGAATCCAAAGATTTGAGTTACCGTCTCCCACGAAAGGCAGCCTTTATGACCCGATGTTGTCACCTGGCTGATAGGCTCGAGGATATAGCCAAGCTACAGAGCCAGCTGCAGGATATTGTTATTCAGTTGGGAGAAGTTTTCGGCATCCAAGGATTAATGGTGTACGCAGCATACTACATATCTTCGGTGACTACCAGTTACCTGACCTTCAGTATGTTTAAGCATGGTCCGGAGAACTTAGCAATGAGCCACAGAACTGTAATCCTGCTTATTGTCTGGTGCGTCCTTTACTACTGGGATGCCTTCCTGAATCTCTTCATCATGCTGTACGTCCAGGATGATCACAAGAAGATGATTCATCTGTTGGAGCAGCGAACTTTATTTGCCTCTGCACTGGACGTTCGCTTGGAGGAGTCTGTAAGTTAATTTGTGAGAAAACTTAATGATTTATAATTTCTTTCTGGTTTTCTTTTAGTTTGAAAGCCTCCAACTGCAGCTATTACGGAATCCTTTTAAAATTGAGGTGATGCAAATATTCAGCGTAAATCGCGATTTCACGTCAGCAATGTTTGGATCTATGATATCACATGCAATATTTCTTATTCAATATGACATTCAGTTCTTTTAAAGTGATGTGCTTATAAAACAAATTTAATTGGTTTTAAGACCGGTTAGAAATTTTGTTAAGTTTGCGGAAATAATCTTATATTTTTCTTACAAAAGTACGTACATTCCAACTCCTTTTTTGTAAATAAATATTTTTGTAATATACCCCGGTAAAAAAATATGTATAATAACATTTCAGTCTCCTAGCGAACACGAAACTGACTATCGACACACACAGTTGTTACAGCTTTAAAGGGAACACCCGGGCTTAGCTCAGCTCTTGAAAAAGTTATTTAATTAATGTGCCTAATATTGGTAATGAGACATAATTATTAATAATTTCATGGCACACCTTTCGTCGGTGGTGTTTTACTTGTAGTAAGTCTCCGAAGGCAGAAAGAAGAACATGGACAGTAAATGGCAATCGCTACTCCTGCGATGGTTTCTATTGTCCATTTGCTGGTCAACATATATCCTTTATAGGAGCATTGTTGTCGGACAAATTAAGTACGATCGGACAGGCGGAGCAATGGTCATCTTACCTCGGAAAATCTTGACGATAAGAATAGCTCTCTTCTTCAAAGTTTTAATGTTTATCCTTGACAATTATGGGATAGAGTACATAACAGTGGGGGCTTTTCCATTTTTGCCTAGTCAACAAAAAGGCGGCTTGGAAAAGCGGTTCCTTAAAATCGTGCTGGAAGCGGTTACCATTTATATAACAATTTGGAACATCTGCCGTTTATATACGTGGCTACGTAGCCTCTCCTGGAATCGGTCCTTTGTCCGTTTGGTGAATAAAGTTATTCATTTACTATCTTCTGTTGAGGGCACTTCGGGACCTCTTCGCTTGGAGGGACTTGACCTGCTAATTATTTACGTGCTTCAATTAGAATTGACTCTGCTACAGTTGATCAACTATATACACGGAAGGTTGTACTTATTTGTCATTAATGGCATTTTGCAAGAAATGTTTTATAACGCCTACATAGCTTACCTTTTTCTGGCTCTATCCTGGATCGCCTCATTCATCAGCTTCCTTAAGGTGAGAGTATGTAAAGTATCAAGAAACTTTTCGTTTTCACAACTAAAATACCATTTCCTTGTGTTCAGAACTGCCGTGTGATGGGATTGCCTGTTCTCCAGCAACGCCGGAAAATCCTCCAGCTTCTTCACCTGTATTCAAGGATCAGCAATGGGCACCAGGACATCATTGTCCTCTGGCTGCCAGTGGTCAGTGTGATCGTATCCACCGCGGCAACGTTAGTGGGCCACTGGGCCGCCATCTTCGATGTCGTCCTGTTTAATCACGAGTTAGACACGGCCGGGAAGTGGAATTGGGCTGTCCAGCGGCACTTGGGCGGGGCATTAGCCCCGCTTGTAAGGATTCTTCTCATTGGTTTGTGCAACGATCGATTGGCCCAGCTGGGCAGATACTTGAGCTTGCAGCTTCTGTTGATCGATTTGAGACTCTTGGGCAGCCATAGCAATGAGGGATCGCAGTGTTTCGCCAAGGAGCTCACGAATCTGGTATTTAATCAACAAAAGCTGATCTAGTTACATTTTTTCTGACTTTAAATCATTCGTTAGCAAACCTGTTTCGATCTACAGCTAAGAAACCAACCCATCAGGAATCCAATAATGTGCAAACATCTGATATGTGATAGCTCCTTCGTCTTGGAATTCATTTTCTGCATATTTCTGAATGCATTAAGCTACGTTCAGTATGGGATTACCAATGGGTCTAGCCTGGACTTTCAAGAGCTTCTTATACATACGCGTAAAAACATAAATTAGTAGTCAATTTTGAGTATTAAAAATATGAAAAAAATAAATAATCAAAGGGAATGAAACTTTCTAAGGAATAATTGAATATATTACAACACAATTTTTCGCTTAACCCTCTTCCTTTTGATTTTTCTATAATTTTGTTTTATTTATTTTAATTTTCTTTATATTAAAAACCATTCTTAAATACTCAGGCGTAGTCCTATTACCGAAAAGAAAGAGCAACAAGCCAAGGTTGTGTGTCCTTATAGTTTGCAGGCTGATCCTGTCTTTCCCCAGCTATAAACATTACTGGAGGTGTACAACATAAAATATTTATACATAAAGCATGTTTGGCTTGCAACAATCATTATGACAAATACCAACAACTTATAAATGAAGGACTATAAAGCTGATTTTCCCCTTCCATTGTAATACATAATTCGAACAATGTTGCTGCTAATGCTGCATAACAGGCTATTAGCTGCCATTCCCCCAGAATTTTTACCCCTTTTACGGAAATACCATTTACAGTGGGTTTGAGAATGCCAGAGGAGAAGTATGGGTCCACTCGGAGACCTTCGTTTAGCAAGTGGAGGTCGCGTCTGCTGCGATGGTCTGTCTTGGGCATCGGCTGGTCCAACTATATCCTTTATCGCAGCTTTGTGGTCGGACAAATAAGGTACGATTCCCATGCTGGAAAGATGATTATACAACCTCGTAATATGTGGACCAAGAGGATTGCTTTGATCGTGAAGATATGGATAATGTATGCGGACTATTTTGGCTGGCAATATTTATTTCTAGCGAGTTTTCCATTGTATTCCCTATTTTACGGCACCTTTCACCATTCACGTTTATATAAAGACCTGCTGGAGTCGCTAGTTTTCCAGATAGTTTTCTGGAACATCGGCCGCTTATATTACTGGCTAGGTAACCTGTCATGGAACAGGTCCTTTGTGGATTTAGTCAATGAGGTGATCAGCATGATGTCCTTGATTGAGAACAGCTTGGGACCCCTCCAACTGGATAGAGCTTTCCCAATAATCATTTTTGTAGTGCAACTAGACCTAACAGTTCTTCAAATTATCGACTACCTCTACGAAAAGATTTGTATCTTTGCACTTCATGAGCTCCTGCTGGCTTTGTTCTACAACACATACATCATCTACCAGTTGATACTTTTATCCTGGATGGCAACATTCTATAGCTTTTTGAAGGTGAGATCAAAATGAATTACTGGACTTTGACTTTGAATAAAAAAATAACACCTCCACAGACCTATAACAAGGAGGCGATTCCAACTCGGGAGCAACGTCAGCAGCTCCAAACCCTGTTTCGTCTTCACTCAAGGGTCAGCAATGATCACCAGAATATTATGGTGCTGTGGCTTCCAGTGGCCACTATGCTCTTCTCCGACATCGTGGTCCTGGTGGCTCACTGGGCAAGCATCATCTACTGCATCCTGTATATTGACCGGATGGACGCAGTCGAAAAGTGGCATGTAATCCTACGGCAACACCTGGGCGGTAGCGCGGCGCCCTTACTGAGAATTCTCCTCATCGGTTTGTGCAATGATCGCTTGGCCCACATACAGAGATTCTTGAGTTTGCAGCTCCTGATTATTGATTTGCGGTATTCGAGATGTGCAAGGCTACGATCAGGGGATGACTTGAACAGAGAGGTTAGTAAACCTAATTTACTTTGGCATTTTAACTTAAAACTAAATACAATTTTCTATCAATGCAGCAAACATGTTTTGATCAACAATTACGAGCTCAACCCATCAGAAATCAAATAATAAGTTTACATCAGGTGTGCGGCTGTTCTTTCGTTCTGAAATTCTTCTTTTGCGCCTTGCTGAATGCCTTAAGCACTGTGCAATATGGATTGGCTTATGGAATAAACCTATTTACAAATTAAGTTAAGAAAGAGATTAAGTGAGAATATAAATATCTGAAAGAAAAAAATACAAAATATTTGTTCAAATAATGGTGAACCTCTGCATTTAAGATGTTGTAGTCTTGCATCTTTTTATCTACTTAAAATGTTAATTTACATATGAAGCTCAGGCTATATAACACCTATAAAATAAAGAAAAAATAAATATTCCTTTCTTAGTTTAATAAATATTTATTCTTACCATTATCCCTTAAATATTTAATAAAGAATATATAAGATAAAAAGTACTTAAAGGAAAGTTTAGTCCCAGAATCTGGGATATCGTTCTTAAATTGTGTGTAGTAATTTTTAGAATGTTTCCCCATTGCTCACTCGAACAAATATCAAACGGCCTAATTACTTTACAAATAAATTTGACACTCTCTTTGTCCGAAATTGTACCAAAAATTAAATTTTCTATGTATAATGTTGAACATTTCAATTGCATATTCAATTTGTTACAATAGCCAATTTTATTGGTACACAAATTGCCTTTGGCCCAAAACAGACCGAATTTAATTCGATTTTGATTTGTATTTCGATTTAAATTATAATCCAATTGTGTAATGAGGAATGGGGGTAATGGCAAATAGAATTAAATTTTTTGCCTCGATGCGAGTGTCATGAAAAGTTTGCCACTATTTTCCATCTCAAAAATGTTGCTTGTGTGAGCTTGAGCTGGCTCGGTCAGCGGACATAAATTTCAATTAACATAAATTTAATGCCAGCAGACAAAGTTGGCACACACTCACACACACACACTGGCAGCATTTTCAATTATTGTCTGCTGGGGAAAAGTTTGTTTTCGGAACGGAGCACCCTTCCGCCATTTTTCACCCCCTCGAGTGCAGCTTTTCCGACAAATCTAATGCACTTGACTCGGGCGAAGGCCTGGTGCCGCTTGGCATGGCACTTTAAGCCGCATATAGCAAATGGTCAGAGGCAAAGCAAATTGCTGAAAGGCGCTTATGCAAAGCGATCAAAATGCGAGGCGACATAAACACAAGGCGAGCTGGAGAGGAGAAAATCCCGACCTCGGGGCAGTAAAACCAATTTGAAATTGTTATTTTAAGCGAAAGTAAATCGCTGGAAAAGGATTGAGTGCGGGTGCGACGGTGGCTGCGGATGGGAGTCGTAAAAAAAAAAAAATCAAATATCGGTTGAGTTGGCTCCTTCTTAAGATGGCATCAACCCCATTTTGCGGCCAGATAAGCGGAGAGCGGGAAACTTTCCTTTGTTTAGATATATGAAAATTGCCACAACACATGGCCTTCTCCGCACGCCGAGAACCATAAAAAATTCCAGGTAACGAAATGTATTTTCTGATGAAATCAGCTCCAGATGAGGATGCGTGCTTGGGTTCCTCTTTCTGAGAGAGTCGGGTCCGAGCTGCAAATCTTTGGAAGCCAATAAAAATGGCCAACATAATGAGCCAAACAACTGGCAGCTCGATAAAATGTAAATTGGGAAAAGGATTCGCCACGCAACTGATTTTATGTGTTGCCTACTTTTGGGTCTGTTTTAGAATTGGATATCAGGTATTGAAGTCTTTAAAAGGGCTTGAAATGTTCATTGGTTGTGTTGTGTAGAAAGCTCTGCAGTAAGGATTCTTTGTTTCCTTATTTAAAAATTATAATATTATATCTAACAGTTTTATCATTATTATATTTTCTTTTATAACTTGACTAAAACCCAAAAATAAATTTAAAGCCATCAACTGCAGTTGAATACTAAAATGCCTACAATTCTATGCGGCTGCCGCAGTTGCGATAATATTTTCACAAACACGTAACTGCAATGACACGAAATCATTTCCATTTCCCCGGACAAAATGCCTTTTAATGGGACGAGCCGGCACCATCTATTGTATGTCCTGATGCTGCTGCTCCTGCTGCTGCTGCTGCTGCCTGCATTGCCAGAAGTGTAGAAATTCCATCCAGAATCCATATAATTTACGGCCCCAGCAATGCCGAATGATGTGCCAGAAATTGCAAGCCCAAACCCCAAGGAAGACGGCAATTTTTTATTTATTTTTATGAGTAATTTTATTTTGTTGCCACGCATTTTTATAGGAATGCAAGAAATATGATTGTAGTCATCGTACTGCCGACCGTCTATGTTTGTTTGTGCTTAGTCTCTGGCATTTTCTGACCTGACAGGAGCGGATTTCTACGGCGATGAGTTTTTGTAGGACTTTAAGAATGCTAAAAGGAATATTTAGAACATGCGATTTGAACGCATCCAATAAATTTTTGATTTATTTAATAAATACTTTTTATTGAAATATTAAACCATTTATTTATTTTGTAGAGTAAAAAAACGATATGTACTCCTTGAATGCCCCCCTGGAAATGCGTAAAAAAGCAAATACTATGAGGCACAGTGCTGTGAGAAGAAAACCAGAGTAAACAAAAGGCAATTACGTGACAGCGGCAAGGACAATGCCAACTCGTCCAACAAGGGCAGGATAAGCAAACCCAACAACAGCGGCGGCGGCGGCTAGGATGGACAGGAGCTGAAGTGGCACGTAATCTGCCAATGGGGCGTGGCCAATGGACAGTGGCAGACACTTTTATTGCAAATCATTTCAAATGCTGCAAATGATAACAACAAAACAAGACGACAACGAGTGGCAACAAGGAGTGGCAACAAAGAATGACAGCCGGCAACATGACATTGTGTGGATGGAAAGCCTCCCATTTCCCGCCTTCATCCTTGTTGTAGGGAAATCGATTCAAGGTGCAATCATCCCGACTGTCTGGTTGTCTGTCTCCGATAATTCAACCGACTCGGCTAATGGATAAACAATGTGGACAGCTATGGACAATATTGCTGATGATTTAAGGTGGCGGCTTTAAATTGAATTGGCTTTTTATTTAAATATGTTTGCGAAGGAGTTTCTCTTAATTTTAAATCAATAAAAATCAATCAGATCTTTTGGAAATATAATAGGTTTTTTCATAATCTCATCTCAGTCTAAGCTTAAACGTATAATCTCTCTCTCTCTCCCTTCCAACCCAGGGATTACTTGACCAAAAAACAAAATGTCTCTCAAGCTCACAGACCAAAATGCATATTCCTTCCGATTGAACGAGCTCAATTAAACTTTCGGGCATATCGCCATCAGTTTTTAACAGCTTTCCCCACCCACTTCAGTAACTTTCAGACCGGGTCCCCCCCCAAAATTTGGATGAGCAGCTTAACGTGACATTGGCCGGGGGAATGGATGGCACACCAGGTGCTAGGAAGGAAGGGGGGCAATCAAAAAGTTTACCTGTGCCGCAAATTGATGCCGTCTTATCTGTGCGAAATCAAACATGAAACTTTTAAGCCCCAGACAATTGAGCTTAATATGCTGAGAGTATCTCTCGGATACAAATAAAGCCACGGATGTTGGGCGTTGACATACCGAACTCGTACAGATTAAGTGGAGCTGGAATTATAGCAACCGAAACGGGGAATTAGCTCCTCTATTAGCTCTTGTCCCGTCAGAGAGAACAAGAAAAATTCCCGGGAAATCTGGCCGTTGTTTTCATTAGATGACAAATCTGATTTATGTGACATTTGATGGCACAGATAGCAGGTGGGAACGAACTGCCTTCCTTCTGCTCATTTGTGGTCATTTGTCGGCTAGCTAATAAATCTGCGAAGTCATCTCCGGGCATCCTTGTATCCTTGTTATAATTTGTTTGGCTTTGTCCTCGGTATTATCAAATGTTCTTATTTTGTTGGCAGCTTATTAGCGAGGTCCAGCCAGGTCCTTTTTCGCACAGAAGCTAAGGTGCGACTTAGGGATAAGCCCACAGATATTTTCTATTTATTTTCGGGCTTTGTGGATGTGGTGGCTTTTGTTTTAGTTGGTATTGAGGAAGAAATGTTGCTACATATTCGTTGCCTGAAGACCAAAAAATATTTATCAGGGTTGAAACAGTAGTAGCTAAAGATTTGAAATCAATAAAGGGAGTCCTTATACCTAATGTGTATTATTTTGGTTAGAAACTTAATTGTTAAACTTTTACAACGATTTTTGAAGAGTGTGTTTTATTGTTTATCATTTCAAAGCAATGAAAATTGTGTAACTGTAACTCTTTAAATAATGTCTCTCCTGTATCTAGCTTTTTCTCCTGTCTATTACAGGTCCTAAAAATAGAAAACCCAATTCCCTGTGCATTTTCACACCTTTTTATATAAATTTCATGTACGCATAGAACTTCCTGCATTGCTATCCTTCTCTTCTTTTTTTTTTTTTGGCTTTTCCTATTTTTTGGGTAACTGCTTCTTTTTTACTGCTAAATGTTTCGGGTGCTGCCCCCGTCTCTGTGTCGATTATTTTTTTATTTGTCGCCAAAGGTTGTTGTCACGTTCGCCGAGAACATTTTCACGTATTTGAAATATTTTCTTAAAATTACCCAATTTTCTTTGGCGTTGCATCTAGCAGCAAATATAAAAAGTGAAATATACAGGAAAAGTATCTTCTTGCAGCTGGACAGGTTAACTTGGCCTGGCTTTGCAATATAATTGAAGTTGCTTTCAGTTAGGGAGAAACACGAATTTAATTTACACAATTTTTAGGAAAGAAAATACCGAGAATTTAGAAGACACAAAAACAAACACCCAGGAAATGAAATAATATGATTCTAGATTTGATTTTGAAACAAATATGTTTTATTAATGAATTTCCACTCGTTCACTTCACAATTGTTTGTTCGGTTTTAGATCGTCTGCGAATGAGGATCGCAAATAGAATGATGCTTAAAGATATTTACAGAGAGTTCTCCTCTTCGTCTGACCCACTGGCTGGCAGTTAAATTCAGTTGAAGTTACTTTATGGCATTTGATTTGAGTTGAGTTGTAAATAATTCTTATTCGCCTACGACGCAGCGTGTAAGGTTTGAATTGTTTACGGTTTCACATAGAGTTTATCGTATAGATTCGAATGCATTCTTGGTTTTTATGTATTTCGCTTTTTTACGTTTTCTCTTGGCTTTTTTTTTTCATACACCTAAAAGTTGTTATTTAAATACACAAATAATTTACACTTACAATTACCACACATTTATGTTTTGTTTTTTCGAATTAACTTTTATGCAATTCATAGTTCTGGTTTTATGTTTTAGTTCTGTTGCATTATCTTTAAGTTTTACGCTCTTAGTAATTTTTACGTTAATTGCAGTTAATGGCATCGATATTAAATAAGACTTAAAAAACAGTTACAGTTGACAACAATGCAGATTTATATTTATGTGTGTGTGTATAGATCTATGCTAAAATTCACATTCGTACACCCACTCGCACCCACATTCGCACACGATTGCACTCAATTAGCATTTGAATGTCCGCTCGTCGATATTTAAATGTATAATTTATATTTTATCCTTTGTTTTTTGCTTATGGTTAAAATTGGCTCTCGTTTTTTGCTTTGTTTTTATATTCATTTCAGTGATTTTGTTGTTTTTCTGCTGCTGACAATCTTAACACTAATTTAGTTAGCTCGTAATATTATTTACACACAGAATTTATGGACATCGAGGGGAAAAACAGTACAGTACAGTACAGAATGCATGGACAAAGCGCATTTCTATTTACACAATTAAATTAATTTCATTCCGTTTGATTTCATTTCAATTCGTTTAATTTCAGAATTGATTTCCGCTGCGTTATTAAGGCTTCATCACAATCATTTCGCTATTGTTAAAATTTGTTGTCATTACCGTCGAATTGCTCTTTTGACCTCTCGCTATTGTTTCTAACATTTGGCTAACTAAACTGTTTACGTTTTCTGTGGATGATGGCGAAGTTGAACCCGGAATGTTATTAGTTTATTAGTTTATTAGTTTGGGCAGAATCAAACACACACAGAGACACGCACTCACTCGCTTTTAGTTAATACCCATTAAGACTTTGGCAATTCATATAAATGTACGATATGTTTTTGTTAGTTTTAAGACTTTTCCAACAGTCACCGAGTTGTAATTCCTAACTTTGATTAGTTCTTTTCTCATTTCTCATTTCTCTTTGTTTTTTCTTTTTTTATTTAAAATTAAGTGCGTTTTTGGTTTGTTTTTCGTGTGATTTCAAGCATTATTCTAGTTTAAATTATTACAATCTTATGTTATTTAATGCGAGCTCAAAGAAAACGAAATCAACCATTGGAAAACGACATTTTTGTAGTTATTTTGGATGAACTTGTGACCTGGTTGTACAGTAAGTAACGAAACTATAACTACAACTATATATATATCTGATTTTACCATAGATTAACAATAATTTCGGCTTATTTTGAGACACATACATGGATAATTAGGTCCTACATTAGTTACACTTCCGTTACGGACTGTACATCGCTTGCCTAATTCAACCAGAGTGTTTGCTTGAATTTATTTATTTAACTTCGCATAGCTAACGTACTCTTACATATTTCTTCCTATTTATTTATTTGTATTTATGTTTGTTTTTTGTTAAACTCGTTATTTTTTGCCTTGAACGACATCTGTTGAAGGATTTGAAATCAGTTCCTCAACCATTTTGTGATATTCACTTTGTTTTGCATGTGTGACAGTTAGCTTAAAAGTTAATAACATACAGTTATACATAAATATATATATTAAACATTAACTATGTACAGTTTCTTCTTTCGATTCGCAGTGAGTTTAAACATTTTCATGTTTTTCCATCGCGTACGAATGGGATTAAGTTTTATATAATTGTAATTTATACTCTAAACATTTTGTTTTTTCTACTGATCTCACTTTTTCTTTACAAATTAAATTCATGAAAGCTTTTTGTTAACGGCATAAATAAATTAGCTGCGTTTTTTTGTTGTTTTGCATAATAATTTCTTCATTTTTTTTTGTTTGTTTTGTATTTTGTTGTAGTTTCCTGTTTTTGATTTCCACTGTGTTTGTTTTGATGTGTGTTTTTGTATGCAAAGCGAAGACGGACAAATCGGTGAAAAGTGTGTGTACTGTGGAGGGAAAGTGCCACGTGCGGCTTAATGCAGCTACCGTGCAGCCATTGTGATTTTTCCCTGCTGCGTCGCGGATTTTCCGTAAGCTCGGCAGCTCTGCTCGTCCTCGATTTCCTTCTCCTCTTCCTGCCGGCCGGCCAGCAACTCACTCGACCCTCCTCCGCCGCCGGGTGCCCTCCCATCTATCGATAGCTCGCCTATATCCGTTCTGCTCGCCAGGGTTGCCACCGCCACCGCCAGCGAAACCAGGAGCAGGACAAGTGGCGCCGGAACCGCAAATGGCGGGGCAGCGGAGCTGGCTGCATTTGGATGGACAAACAAAAGCGATAAGATTTTGGTCACAAATAGTTCCCGATAGGACGTACCTTGGACGGGATCGGCGCGTGAGTTGCTGGCATAGACCGTTTCCCTCGACTCGAGCACCGGTGCCTTCTGCGGGCGGTCACCCTCCACGGACTCCTCGTTGCTCCGCCAGTACAACGTCGACAACGAGGCGATGCACTACAATAGAACCAACAGATTCGGGGGTTAGCTAGCTGAGGCACTAAGGCATTATTGGCACACAGTCGAACTTCCCTGACTCGAAAATTGAACAAAAGTTGAAACTCAAAAAGGTATTTTCTCTAAATAAACGGTCTCTTTTATTTATTTTGTTTTTAAAAGAAATCGTAATAAAATGGGATAAAATCTGAGGGGAAAATTACAAAATATAAAATATTTCTCCACTGTTACCATAGATTATTAAGGGCAGGAATTAAATGAATACTCTTAAGTAAAAGAATTTCTTAAAATAAATACAGCAATTGTCTTAAAATTAAATAAATAATACAAGGATCACTTCACCAAGCTTTTCCCCGAAAATATTATATATTTAATTAATAAAAAATACAAAAATGAAGTTATTATAAAAGAAAAGTTAAAAGGTATTTTTGCATAATTTTCCAAATTTTGTTTATATTTTTTATTGTGTGCTAATTAAAGCCAAAGAAGTTCGACGTGTGTTTAAATCATTATAACCACTTACCTTCAGTTTCATGTCGCCGTTGCGAAAGTGTCGCTGTTCCACCCGAAACTGGAGACCCAGGACAGAGGTCTCCAGGCCATCCCGTCCCGATACAATGGTGTCATATTTGCGCAGGGTCTGCGGATCCACGGGCTCCTCATTCACCTTCCAACTCAACTCCACGGCGGGCTTCGAACGGCCGGCGGTACAATTGATGCGTACGTAATCCCCAATCTGGTAACGCGGACGACCACCACTGATTTTCGGCGGTCCCTGGTCCGGCAAAGCTGCAAATCGCATACAAAGAATACCGAAATCATCAGTTTTGAGGTTGCAAACGGCAAAAAGGGAAACGGGAAATTTCATTTACGGCCGCAGACATTCGGCGGCGACTCTTCTGGTAGCCGGGGGCTAACTGAATTTCGTAATAAACCCAAGCCACCGCAGGAACAACAAGGGAGCTCCAAAGGGACAGCAAGCCAGAGTCAGCGAAGCGCAACCGGAAATTCAATAAAAGTTCCAGCCGCTGATGCACTGACAAGCATTGGGTGAGTGGCAAATGGCAAATGGCAAAAAAAAAGAAGAAAATATAAAAGAAAATGCAATAAAATTAAGGGACACTAAAGGCTGTCTAGCTGAAGTGTCAACACTCTAACCAAAGGGCTCTGCTCTGCTCCATTTTATTTTATTTTGCAATTACGATGTAGGATTTGAAAAAACATAAAAAATATATGGTTAAATTTTTTGAGATTTTGAAAAAGGAGTTTTAGGGAGTCACAAAAGAATGAGGCAATAAGTTTAAACCTTCTTCAAGCCTTCAAGCCAGACCATATAATCTGCACCATTCTTCTTAACTTTGCCATCACGAAAGCTACCTACCTAGGACTTTCCATCTAGATCTATGTGGACTCTGTGAGCGGAAACGGAAACGGTTTCGACTTGTTGGTGCTTTTGTCCTTGCTGTTTGCCAAAGGGGCCCCCAAAAATGTGGAAACTGATGGTCGAGGGTGGTGCCGGGTGAGCTGTGCCATCCATATGCCTGGCTCGTTCTGTTGCCGAAGCTTTTAAAAACTTTGATTGAAAGCCAAACAGAACCAGCCGGGACCGCAGTATGAGCAGTATGAGCGGCAGCATAACAACTGAGAGCCAGAAAACAAAAGCACAACAAAAGCCCCCGGTTAGAACAAAGACACAGTCCATAGCTAAACAATAAAAACAGGACAACGAAAAAAAATGGGAGTCCGCAGAGGTTGTGGTAGGGAGGGAAGTGGGGGCAAAGGGGGGAGTGTTGGCACGCCCACGCTAAAGTTTTATAATTGAACAAACGAAATGTCAACGCCAGTTCAAAGCGCTCCACACTGCACGTGTATTTGTTTGGAGGGAGGAGAAAGTACACTGTTTTTTGCTGAATTGGTATATCTATGGGTACAGTGCTTCCCGAGAAAAAAATCTCGATTTGACAGAGAAATTTATAAAAATAAATAAATAAAATAATATGAATAGCAAAAGATTATGAAAAGTTATTAATCAGCAACATTTTACAATTAAATTCAACTTTTATTGTCACTATACAATATCTCATACAGAAATACCTCTAAATGGAAATTAAAAAATGTATTTTTATATAATATTTTCATTTATTTCAGAGCAGTGTAAGGCTATCCACACTTTAAAGCTGCCGGCCAATGTTTTAGTTGTTGATTTGTTTGCGTTTTCAGTTTTGCGGCGGCGTCTTGAGGATTTTTGGCATTAGCCTGCAGGAAATTGGTACGAGACAAGAGTCCTGCGACGGAACCCGGGACAGACAAGTTCCAAAATTGAGTTAAACTGTTAAGCCCGGCAAGTTTTGCCAGGGGCTCAAGTTCGAGGAAATCTGGGCAAGTTCACTAAGCTTGTTTGGCATTAGAAGCATGGAATCAAATGAAGCCTGTCAAATGCAGTGCAAATGCTTTTTGACTAAGTAAACACAGTTCCGATTCAATAAAGCTGATTGGTTCAGGCTGCTCTGGAATCAGGTGAAGCTACCGAACAGTGCCAGGCAAAAGTAAGTGAGCGCCGGCCAAGGCCAAAGTTAAATCAATGCCAGAGCAGTCAAATCAGGCGACGGAGATTAACAGGGTTAGTGTGTTTACCTGATTAGTTTCTTTGCTTAAAATGAAACTTTAGCAGTTTCTTTTGAATTTCTATTTCTGTTGACTTGTCTGAGTAATATATTTATTAAATAAGGTTTAAATGCAGCTTTAAATTGGTTAAATATTTTAAATATTCATTTTGTTGACAGATTATTCAATATGTTTTAAATACAACGTTAAGTGCCATACAACGTCTTCTTGTGGCTCGATTTGTTAAGAGCAGCTATCCCTTTTTAACTTTTCTTTTCAACTTTCAATTAAAAGTTAATTGAATTTTCATTTTTATTTATTTTATAACTCTTTTCATTACTTTTCTTTGTCGGAATTAACCTTGGGGTAATTCATTTCCGTTCATTTGCAGAAGTGAAATGAATGACAAGAAAATATTAATAAAGATAAATATTAAATGGTAATATAAACTAATTGAAAACTAAATTAAAATTATTTTTATTATTTTCTGCAATGAATTCAACTTAATAAATTATTATAAATTATATAACATAAAGGATATTTTACCCCAATTTTAATACTTTAGAAAATTCTATGTGCTCTCCTGTTGCCCACTTTAGGGTTAATCCCATCTCCCCTGACAAGTTTCTAGACTAAAAGTCAAAGTCAGCATCAGTTGCCCAGGCAAAAGGGAGTAACTATGTACCGCCTTAGCCACAGCATCTGGGCTACCAGCAGTCAGCGCCAAATGGCCACAATTTCTAATTAGAGTTATAAGTTTTCAGTTGGCAGCAGCGTATATATATATAAGCTTTTAGGTCGGTGGTAGGGAATATATATGGTACTTACACACAACAACCATGTCGCCATGTTCGGTGACCGTCTGGAAGGAGGGCGCCTCGCCAGAAACCTCGCACCGGAAGCGGCCCGTCGACAGCAGATTGACGTTGCGCAGTGTAACAATCGCGTCGCTCGAGTTGTGCAACTGCAATTAAAAACGAGAGCAGAAAGGAACGGTCAGAATGGGGGAAAATCAGTATGGAAAATTAATTCAAGGATCGAAGAAATTAATGCCCTTTTTTAATATTAGATGGGAAAATATATAATACAGCTTAACTCTAATTAATTTTTGTATTAAATGCAAATTAAATTAAATTGATTGGAACATTATTTTGTGTTAATAAGTATTAAAAAAAAAAATTTTAAAGGGAATATAATAAATGATTTCAGACATTTTAAAACAATTTATCAAAATAACATTAATTTAATTAAATATTTGCGTAGAAAACAGAGAACTTTTTAGAAAAATGCATAGAAAATTTCGATATAATCGAAATATGTTTTAGTAAAGTTTGTATTTACATACTATCTTAAATATCGAATAATTGTCAGTAATTTTCATTACTTTTAAATAACAAAATTACATTTTTAGTTTTAGTATTAACAATATTTCACTAAATCTATTTGTAAAATATTTATTTATAATAAAAATAAAATTCTAAAAAGAGTTTCCTGCATTTGCGAAACTTGCTTAAAGCAATCATTCCCCTAATTAGGGTATTAAACCAGAAAGCGTCCCTGTGCAAAGTGAAATTGTTGAATGATGGCGACGCAGAAGATGGAAGATGGTTAAAATTAATGTAACGAAAAGTGGGGGAAAAGTTGCAGGGCTCCCCCCTCCGGCACTCTCTCTCTCTGCTGCTTAACTCCCTGGCGTTGTCATTGGCAGTTTCAATACCATCAGCCAGTGCCGGCGAAAGTGAGGAGGCCTCGCAGGAGCCGTGGATCCTGCAGCCACTTTGGACGTTAATGTAACGTAATTGCTTTTGAAAACTGCCGCTGCTTCGCTTGTTTTTCATGCTGCCGCCTTCCCTTACTCAGTTTTCTTGTTTTTCATGTGCTTTTGTTTTTTTTTTGTTTTTCGTAAATGCCTTTTAAATGTCCGAGATGTCCAACAAAAACAACAAAAACAAAAAAAAAACCTCCATTGGTCAACGTTGGATGTCTGCTGACCAAAAAAAAAAGGGTTAGGCAAATATTTCACTTGAACTTTAAGCCATTAAATCCGGGTCCGGATTCGGCGCGGGGCTTAAGGAGATCGCCGGCTTGTTGTTTAACCCCTCAAAGCCCTCACCCGCACTTAGTTATCTGGCCAAGCAGAAAAGTGCACTTTGTTATCTTTTATTGCGCATTCCCGCCCGTTGCTGTTGTTTTAACCTAATTTATAGTTTACCACACAAACACACGGTGAGCCCAGGTAGACCGCACGTCTAAGTCCAAGTTGGCTAGACCAACTATTCCCCAACAAAAGCAATAAAACAAGCCGAAGCAGCAACAGAACCCTCGTATATAGGAGTATGCGTCCCCTTCCCAGTCACTCAAATCGATTATGCTAAAACAATATCCAGCCAATGGAGCCAGCACACACACACACACACACACACTGCCGTACATCCGCATCAATTGGTTATCGCTAACTGGCATCTTCTGTAACTCCCATCGTACTCTTCCCCACATCAAAAAGTTTGCCCGCGAAGCAGCCAAAGGAGCAGCGCACAGTGGTTGTCTTAGGCGAACTAAGAGCTTAAATTTGAAGCTAGTTTTTAATAAAAGATTGTTGTATTTAATGTTTAAAATTGGGTGGAGCTAATATTATTTTTATTGGCTTATTTAAAGTATAAAATAAGATTTCAAAGACTTCTTTTCTTGACAAAATTGTATCTCTAATTCTAATCCGTTTTCTATAATTTCAAGTACTTTGTTTCATAGTTCAAGCCCAGTGCCACCGAAACGGAAATCGTTTAGTGGTAATGTGGAGCGTGGATCGTGGAAAGTAGTATGGAATTCGCTGCGGTCCTTATGGACACTCTTTCTGGCCACGCCCACAGCCGCCGGCAAGCGCAAAAGCGCAACTTGAAATATTTATTGCACTTAACGAGCGACAGGGACGGACGGCGACGGCGTCGGAGCTGGAAAGCAGATTTCACTTTTTCGGTAGCCGATTAGGGGGAAATCCAGGAGTGAGGGGAAATGAGGACGGAAAAGCGAGCGTGGCATGTCGAATGTAACCATCAACCGACTGCGATTGTCTGCTCACGTGCTTATCTAAAACTCGCTTTTCCCATGCCCCACACCCACATCCGAAAACCACCACCACCACCACCTAACGCCATCCCTTTTGCAATTTTCCGGGTTGAGGGGACTTTTGGGAGGCTAACGTCTAGTGCATTGTTACGTGCCAAAGTTTTAGTGGCTAAAATAATGGAGCAACGCCAGCCGAAGTGCTCTATACTCATTCTCGTTTTGCGGTCGATTAAACAGTTCGATCTGTGAATGTTTTATCTATCTTAGCATATGTTTGACATGCCATCTGTATCTGCTCCTAAAACTCTCCATTTGGCTTGAAGCGTGCTGTGAAGTTCATAAAAATAAGACAGGAATGTCTTGAGATTTGCTTAGGATAGAGAATTTATAAACTTAAAAGTTTGTAAAGTTATAGATTTATTTTTAGAACTTGACTTGTATTTTTAGTTTAAGATTCAGTGAAATAAATGAAAAAGATAAAGATTAGGTGAAGTTTTGTTTGTGGAAACTATAGAAAGTATAAGAAAATGTTCTTTTGAGTAAATTAAACCATCTGCGCACTACTTTAAAAGATTAACTAAGGCTTAGAGCATAGGCTAACAAGAACTGCTTATTATAAAACCCTTTGTGTTTATTACCATTATTTAATTTTAAATTTCTACATATTCTTTTTAACTCAGTCAAAGACTTCCCTTAGTTTTAATCAACTCAAAACCATCTTTTCATATTTTTTCCCAAGACCCCTGACTGAGGTCAGCCCCAAGTCCCTTGGCCTGCCATCACAACATCCAAGTACGAGGGCGCACAGCGAAGTCTAGAAGTTCCTTTGTCCTTTAGTTTGTGTCTCGCAGACTCTGCTCAAAAGGTAGTGCATTGTCTAGAGAGACAAGGACTCACCTATCCTTGCCACGGCCATTCCCTTCCTGCCGCCAAAATCACCTTTCTACAACCTCATTCGGGGCTGCTATAAACAATTCTCCCTTTTTTTTCCTAACACACACACAGACCATAAAAGAAGTAAGACGGAATAAAAAAGCAGTCAGAAAAATATATGTTAGTAAATAAAAAAATAGCAAATAATAAATAGTATTTATATTAAAAAACTTTGGTTTTCTATTAGCTTTTTAGTTTTAGTAAATGTAATTCAAACGAAACTTTAGGTGTCCATAATGCTTCTATGAACCCCAACAATAGGGAAAACCCCCTTATTTTATCTGTATTATCTGTAAATTATTTTAAATGTCTTCACTGATATTTTCGCTCAGTGTATGGTCACAAAGGGAACTGGCATACTGCATTGTTATTTCGGCAGGCACCGCAAACTATGCAACGTTGTTTTTAATGCTTAGTTTTAGTGCGACACCAACAGCAGCAACAAACTTTTCCTTGCGGGCGAAGATACGAATGTGTAAGGACATAAGGACATAAGGCACGGGCACTCACATCAACGTTAACACCTGGCAGCAGGAAGGTCTGCGCGGGCGGCATATCCCTGGGCACATAGCGGTAGAACTCGTTGCCATCCTTGTACCATTTCACCGAGTAGAGGGCCTCGCCATCCAGATCGTACAGACACTCCAGCTGCGTCGCGGAGCCCTTAACCACGTATTGCGGAATGCGAATCTCGGTCAGTTTCAGGCCATCAACGCTGAAATCTGCAATGAAATTCAAGAGTAAACGCATTAAAGTGGTATTTAAACAACTAATTACTTATGGTTAAATGGCAAAGCGGTATAACAGCTGGGAAATTTTGTTTTCCTGGGGTGTAATAAGCCTGCACATGAATACAAATCGAGTTTATAAAGCTGGATTGATAAATATAATCCGGTTTACTTATTTTATAACTTTATTATCTCAACCTAAGCTTACATTCCTATAGGAATAATCATTTACTAAGTACTTCCACCGTTCCAGTTAATATCTTATATTATTTTTATTTAATAACTATTTCTTTATTAGCTTAATTTTTAAATAGCTCAATTGCATTTTAAAACCTTTAGGTTCAATAAATTAAAAATTATTCTCATAATTTTGCATGCTGATATTATTTGTATTTTTTGCAGGTGCTTTAAAACCTTAATTGACGGTGGGTTGAGCAACGGCGGCGCCTGATTGATTTATGTAGCTGGAAATTTTTAATTAATTACCAAAGTTTATTTTCACTAGAGCCTGTGTCAACCCACGAACAAAATGAGCGATGGACTTGGCCCCAAAAACCCTTTAATGCATTATGTATATTCGATATAATTTATAAAAAACACTTCACCATCAACTCGTTCGCGTTTAATTTGCCAGAGTGCTGTATTTCGGTGTGTGTGTATGTGTTTTATATTAAATTATATAGATTAATAAGTCAATGCGTTGACAGGAAATGATGTTTTGCTTTGGCTACATGATTGAGGGCCCATTGGCACATACACATGTGTGCCTGACTTTGGCCACTTGGCCTGGCTCGTTGCTAGTCTTGTAACATTTTATGGCAAACTTGTTTATTGTCAATATTGACAATGATACCAGCACACACAGATCCACACACGCAGTGGGATATAGCTGGAAGAATCTGGGGAATTTATATATACACACATACACACACTTTTTCGGCGTGTCCCACATTATTACATCGCCTGTGGCTGTCACTCCAAGGATGACTGCTCTCTTGCCTGTCCTCCTCCTCCGCCTTTTGCCAACAATCGTTGCACATTACAAGTGTAATAAAATGTGAAAGGATATTATTGTATACATAGGCAAGGAGGAAAGGCAGAATCGCTTATCATCTATGTCCTATGACCTTATCCATCGATATGACTTGCAATTGTTGTCGCTTCACTGGAGCTGACTTCAGTCGAGTGCATTGTCATGTTTGCCTTGAAGACAGGACACTTTCGGCAATGAGAGATATTTTAGCAATGAGTTTTTCACTGATTTGCAATTAACTGATGGAATAGCCAATTGAATTGATTGATTTATTGCGCCGGAGGGTGAATAAACAAGCAGAATTAAGAGGAAAATCTAAAGGTCAACTTATCAATCGATATGTTGGTGAAAGTAAAGAACTTGATAATTTAATTTACAAATTACAGTGAAACTGTCATTGATGCTTGGCAAACCTAAGATGTCATAAGAAGGAGTTCTCCCTTGCAATTAATTGGCATTAAATACATATTTGCTGTTTGTAAAAAACAATCAAGCATAATTCCGTTTAGATTTTTCATTTAAAAGAAGGAAAATAATCTTGAAAATGCCTCAGTTTTAGGCTTCCTTAGGAATTACACAAGCTTACAATCATCATATTCATACCAGATTAATTTTGGGAATTTGTAAAGCCACAAAAAAAAGCTGACAAGCTGTAAATCAAGATTGCCAATAAACTTGGCCTGATATTCAAACCTATCCTTGCACAGTATAATATTAAATATATGTAAAAACTCGTGCAGTTGTAACCATGGAAATGCATTTTCCCCCAAAACCATCTTACCACATCTTACCACATATAAACACATGCAGGTGAGACTGCGAGCAGTACTTTAAGGAGCCACTTGCAGCAAGGACCTTGCCACAATTTGCAGGAAAAGTTGCGTCAAATGACAGTAACCTAGGAAGAGGTAGGGAGTCAAGCAGGAAAACATTAATGAGACTGCATGGGTGAAGTTCTCGGTAAGGACTCTACCCACAAGCATCATGTCCTTGCGCTATGTGTGCGGCATGAACTCCCTTTGGCCAACTCGCGCTGGCCAGCATCCAAAACAAAGAAAAATGCGCATAAGAAAAGGTAAAAACAAATACAGGAGAACGGAAAACGGAAAACAAACAGAAAAACTTTCATTTTATTTGGTTTTCAAGCGAATTTAGGTTACATGCTCCCATTCTCTGTCGGCTGCGCTCATTAATTCTGCTTAAGAGTCGAACTGCAAATGGAACTGTGTCGCAAAACCAGAAGCATAGCAAAAAAAAGTGGTACAGTGATCTCATTACAATGTCTGTGTCTTAAGTAGATTTTAGTTAATAGGGATTAATAGAGACAAGGGATATTAAAATGTTAAATTAAGAAAACGCTTGGATAAAACGATTTATTACTTCATTATGCAACATATTAAATTATATTCTAAATAGTGATTAACTAAGGGTTCTTTCAAACTCTTCAAATACCTTATCCAAGTTTTGTCATTTCGAGAGATCACTGTGACAGCTGGAGAAGCAGCATCACTACAGCTGAAGCATCAATAGAGGCAGCAGCAGTTTCAACGAAAGTTTCTCTTTTGGGTAATTTCAGTAACTTTGTCATTTGGGCGCCTTGACACACTCCCCAGCACACTAATACATTCACTCAGCAGCCCATGCAGGATGCCAACAGGACACACAATAGCTGTTCTTGTATCTTCGTTTGTTGCCGTTGAAGTTGGAGTTCGGGGTTTGAGTGGAATTAATATGCTCAGGCTGCGACCTTTGCCAAGTGAAAAATCAATTTCCCCTTCAGCCACACAACGAGAAAGAAAAGTGCATTTCAATTTTGGAAAAACTTATTAACGGTTGATGTTTTGTAAGTTAGAAGAATAATGAGTGAGGGCAAAAAAAGAGATCGTATTTGTTTATATTCATAAATTAATTATTAATTATAATGATACAAGATTGAAACTCCTAAAATCTTTATATTGTGCATTATTTTCCAATAGAAAATAAAATTTGTTAATCAGAAATAGTCATTAAAATACCCTGTAAACTTAATTCAATATTTTTTTCTTTGCGTGCACTTGTTCTGAGAAAAGTGAATTTCCTTCTTCCTTTTGGTACTGCTTTTCTTCTGTCAACTTTTTCTGTGGGCGACAAAAGTTTTCTTTCATACTTCATTGGGGTTAAGTGATTAAATTTGCAAAGGACACAAAAATACCGAGAAATATTCGCCGACGAAGTAACTCGAAAGAGGATGCCGTTAAAGGAGAATTGCGAATAGAATGAGCAGCGTAGGAAAAAGTTAAAGAAACTTTAGCACATATGACATGAAAATTTATGCGGATCTCATCCCTCTGTCCCTGTTCCTGTTCCTGCATAATTGCTAACAAGACGAAACTTTCCGTGGCAAATGATTTCAGGCAGTGCGTTTTATGGCTTCAAGAGTGAGAGACAGAGTCTGTAGTTGACTTTTAATTTTAACATTTACTATGTTTCTCGGTAGTTAAAAGTCTTCTTGAAGAGAGAAAAGTTTAAAAAGGTTATTGATTTATTTAAAAGCCTTTATAAATAAAGATTTACTATAAATATACTAAAATATAGTAAAATTATTAGTAATTGAAATATAAAGTGGGTTTATGTACTTAAAACAATAGTTAGCAACATGTTTTATTAAACATTTTTTATATTAAAATTGTTTCAATCCAAAAATATCGTTTAACTCCTATTATAACCCTCTTGTTTGCCGCAGGAAATGATTATCTAACCCACTGTGCATGTTAATAGGCGACAAATCACATTCGATTCGCTTCCATTTCGCCTGAGGGGATTTTTTCGAAAATGTCCTGGCTCATCTGTTGCTGCAGCGCCCCTTGGCGATGGTTGTTAAAGCTGTCATCGGTTTTGGGAAGGCCTTTCATGGTTAGGGAGGGGATGGCAGGACGATGGAGGAATGCGAATGCTTGGGGCAGGTCACTACATCGCTACACTATTGCCGGACATCTTTAATCTTTGGCAAAAAGTTAGACTCGTTAGGGAGCTGCTAGCTTCCTTGCTGTGTTCCAGCCTCCCTCAGGAGGCTGGCCATTTCAGCTCTTGCCCAAAGGATCCTCTGTTTTTTTTTTTGTTTATCTTTTTTTTTTTTTTTTTGAGTCCTCGGGGCCGGTTCAGGCTTAATATCCGCTGCCAGCAACAGTACTGTTGTTGTTGGTCGTCTTTGGTTTATTAGTAGTTCGTGCCGGGACACCAAGGATGCCAGGATGCCGGGATAGCAGGTCAGGATCTCACAGGCAGCAGATGAAAGGAGCCGGCAGAAGCCGGAGCTGTTTGCCTATGTAAATGTCTGCACATGAGCCAGGACTCCGTAGTCCGGAGTCCGGACCATTCGCATCCTCATTCTCATCCTGCCACAGCACAAACAATGGCTGTGCGTGTCCATGGTCCTGCCTTCGCCTATGCTTGGCCACCACCATGGCCAGTGCCCGAGGTAGCAATATTTGCTTTCTCCGCTCTCATCATTTGCATATAATGGCTCTGTAAAAGTTCATAAGGATGCGGGATACGAAGACTGCAATTCGATTTTGGAATTTAATAAAAACCCGTTGCAGGCTATGCATTCTATGGACGTTGAAAAGAACCACAGTCAAGGCTTCACAATTGCAAAATCATTTCCCCGTTGCGATTTTTTGTTATTAGTTGTATAGAAGTTTTATTTAATCTTTTTGATATATTGGAGGAGATATGTGAAGAGCAGAAGAAATGATTTAAGCTAATAAAAATACATCAGAACAGTTTTAGAAAAAATTGAAGATAGAAAGATAAATTTATTTTTTTATTTAAAAAACCATGAACTTCCTTTAATTGAATTATTGCTGTAGCCCAAAGAGTATTCCGTATAAATTTGATCTAAGCCAAACTAGAAAAGGAAAGGGTTAAGCTCAGCTAAATGGCAACCAACAATTTTTTCCGTAAAAATATTTTCTGACCCCCTCAGATTTTTTGCTTCTCTCTCTCTCTTTGCTTGCTATCTCTTTCAGGACCCATTGGGATGAGAAAATATTCGCGATTCTCGCTTGGTCTGACTTTAATGCGTCTGGGGGCCAAGCGGCGGCTACTGCCCCGGGGGCGTGGCAGGCAGCGCAACAATTACTTCAGCCCTCCCCGGGGCAACATCAAAAAATGGAGGCGGGGGTGAGGCGAGGCGGGAAAGCAGAGGGAAAAATTGTATGGAAAATGAAAAGAAAACAAGGCAAAATGATGATTAGGATGAGCGAGGGGCGGAGTGGGAACTGGACCCCGGAACCGGGATTGGGATTCCGTAGGGTCTTGGTTCAAATGGAGGTTAAGCTGGACCATGACTGTAACTACAGGCCATCGCCCAGGCCCATTCCCTCGGCAGCATAAATATTAAATTGCTGAGACAATAAGATAAGAACACGGCCTGGACTTGATTAGGGCCGGAAAATAAAAGAAAAGGGGCGTGCCATGATTTGGGGGGAGTTCCCCCTTTAAAATTTGTGTGTGCATTTTTCCTGGCTTCTGTTTGTGATTGAGGGGAACGGAATGGGAACCATAATTAGTTTTGGGAGGAGCTCAGTTAATTCCTTGGAGCTTGCATATTTTATTTACATTTTTTTTGATTTAAATTTGTATAAAAAATTGTATTCTTTTAGACAGAAATCTATATACATTTAGTTATGTAAATAAAAATATTATAAACATAAATCTTACTCTGGTGGGTTAGTAATATATATTTTCCGAGCTTTTTCTATATAAAGCAAGTATACTTTTATCGCCATCCCTGAAGCAAACCAATCTTCATACACTTATAACCTATTTTCCCTTATATCCTTACCCGTAGGTCTTTCGATTTGGATATCTTAGTTTTCCATCATCATTTTTATGCACATCCTCCTCCATGAATTTCAATAAACCTTTCCCAACACATGAGCCACCACCATATATCCCTGCCTTTGTCCATATTTATCGATAAACCATGATTTACGCTCATTATTTGCTTTACGTACACACACTCACGCACGCAAAGGACTATTGGTGCTAAGCAATTTTCCCACACATCAAAGCCAACAACAACAACTGAATGAGTAAAGGCAACAGAATCAACAGGGATAACAACAACTACAAGGAACTCAAACTGGCTGGCCATCGTTTGAGTAACGCCATTATATTCATTAGCTTATACACTGATAAAAGGATGTATGAAATGTTAAAATATGAAGAATAATTTAGAATTAAGAATGGAATTAAAATTACTAGACCAAGCTTAACAGTTTTAATAGAGATAAACATTTATTCGAAGTCCCTTTATAATATTTCCTTTGAACTCAAAGTATATAACATTTTCTATATGTCTTAATCTATTTTCCATTTCTTTCAGTGCTCGCAGCTAGCAAATTGTTGCTATTGTCATGCACTGCACATTTATCCTTCACTCTCTGTCTTCCGTCTAGGCTGTCGCTTCCTCTCTGTGCGATTATATTTTTACACATGTGTGTGAGTGCTGGCTTTTCCTTCCTTTGACTGTGTTTATTTTGGTGCTTTTCCTAGCCGGCCACCCCCCCGAAATTTTCGTTCTATCCGCCTTTCCTCTGTTGGCAGAGTTTGTTTGCTTTCCTCTTTTTTCTGTTGTGTTATTTTCGCTGACTGGCGTCAGTAATTTGCTCCTTATTGAGATGTTTGTTTATTTACCGAGCAATTTGTATTCATTGTGCAGCTCAAAGGGGGGTGGCTTGTATCCCTCAAGTTTACGATGTGCTTCTGTGTTGGCCTTGGTAAGTTATAGTTTCCGCAACTCATTTGGCCGCTTTGGTTGGCTGGAATTGATTTTTATGCCGCCATCAGCTGGCCTATCCTTTGGCCAATTTAATTGTGTATTTTGGTGGTTTTCTCTGTGCGAAGGGGGAGACTTAGCCAGGGCAGGACCATTAGCTAGCCAAGTTAATTTATTTGCAATTAGCAGGATTTTTTGTAAGGACCCAAAGGATGAACAAATGGGAGTGGAGTATTTTGCCTTTAATTATTTGTTATAGGGGGTTTTTATAGGGGTTTACTAGGAGATATAAAAATTATGGCTTTTCACTTGGTTATTAAAGAATTTAAATTGAAAAGTAGAGTGTTTTTAAAGCAAGTTTAAATAAGTTGATCTAGAAAAAATGTAATACATTTTTAAAGTAGTAAGTAAGCCATTGTAGTGATTATTAAAAACGAAATATTTTGTATTTCAACATTCATAAATATTTAAAAGAGTGATTTGTGAATGCAATACATATTTTTCTCCATTTTTTATTTTTCCCATCTCGAGATAGTTCTGTATTTCCTACAGTTTATTTCTATCAACTCCTTTTTCCGCATACTTCTTTTAATTTATATACAAATGAGCTTTGAGCCTTGAGGTAAGCCAAAAGTTTTCACTTGAAATTGTTGAACAAAAATTGCAGCGACTGTGTCATGTAATATGCAATTCACATAATACAACACCCCAAAAACTTTTGCTGCACTTGAACTTTAGTCGGAATAAAAGGGCCAGCTACAATGGCTACAGAGAGGACGAACAGGATGAAGGGGGGAGGGGGGGACACAGAGTTGCACACGTCGCCTCGGGGCTAAAGCTGAAACATTTTGCTAATGGAGCTTAAAATTTATGTAAGCTATTGTCGGGCTGTAGCCCGGTATCCCACTTGTAGCCCCCCTTTCGCCCCCAGAGTCCATGTCATGCATGCATAAGTGCAGTGGAGGAGCAGTGGAGCAGTGAAGCGGCGGCAGAGGGGCCAGCAAAAACATATTGCATACTTTTGTGCATGCAAGCTGAAAATTAAAAGCGCTTACGTTGGCACACGAAAAAGGAAAGGCCAGGGAAAATGCAAAGAAGCTGGATGAAACGAATGCGTAGCCAATGCCCAGCCCCAATTTCACCTCCGGAAAGCAAATGATGCTGTCTTCCATTGCCGTTTTCCGCAGTTTTTTCCTTAATCAAAGAGTAAGCAGTGACCACGACGGCAAATAAAAATCGATTTCCCGCTATGGCATTATAATTTGGCCATAATAATAACGGCTGTGAATGAAAATTACAGAGGTACCTCGAAAATGTGCCAAAGAATATTTAAACCTATTAATTGAATATCAAATTTTAAGGTTTAAGTTTCATTATACTTTAAATTTTATGCCATTTACTGTATTTTAATAAAATAAATCTTTTTTTTATATTTTCAAAGAAGTGAAAAAATACTGAGAGGTATAACTGCTTTCCACATTGTCTTTTTTTATTTTTCTTATGACTTTTGGCACGAACTGCAGCTGTTGATGCTAACGATGATAATGCTGATGCTCATGCTGATGACGATGACGATGACGATGCCGACGATAATGTCGACGATTTGCCACATGAATACAAATACAACAAAGGCACCGAGGAGAGACACTGAGCTCATCCAATTTTTCTATAAGGACACAAATAATTTAGTGCTTTGTAGAATAAATGTTTCAGTTAAAATTTAGCAATTCGTTGCAGAAACAGGGAAGAGCAGGGAGGAGTCTGGGAGCCAACGGCAGCAGTCCGGAACCAGGGAAATTGTTGAATTTTTCATTCCACTTTCCCACTCTCACCACTGACACAGCAACGGAAGAAGAAGGACTCACAGACACATGGGAGCTTTATCTCCCTTTTCGTCCTGGCTTCTTGCGGTAATTACTCTCCGGATCTGGTTTAAGCCATTTGTTTGACTTGAAATTTATCTGGATATTTGCCTGTAAGTTTGTTTCTCTCTGTCACTTTCCTCTTTCTTATCTCTTTTTCTGGTTTGTACAAAAACTTGCACCCAATTTCAGTTTGGAATACAATTAAATGAGGAAGAAGGACAGACGAAAAACAATTATTAATCTATTGGGAACAAAATAATCTGACAGTTTGGTAATCGATAAACACTGGAGCATGAAATTAAGAAAACAGAAAACTATAATAAAAAAGGAATAATATAAATTATCGGGTATTCATTTATAAAATATATTAAATATATAAAGCGATAGTAGAGATTATATTTTAGAAGCGGAACTATTGATTAGAATCTTTCTATTATTTGACAGCTTAATTCTTTTTCCTTTCGTTTTATAATGAATAAAATTTGACTTAAATTCCTCTAAAATTACTGTTAATTTTTTATACTAATTCAAATTAATTTAATTATGAAACTTATACTCTTTCAATTCAATTTTCCCTCCTTGAGTTTCATTAATCTCGATAAAAACTTGTTTGCTTCCATTAAAACCCATTGGAATTCCATTAAACGCAAACCAATCAGAATTGTTGATTCAACTTGATGCGATTAAGATTCCTGTTGCTCAGTGTAAGCGGAGGGCATTTTGTGGTAACCTAAAAGCCCCTCAGATAGCCATCGGGGGATGGGGCCGGAGGACAACGGGAAGGGGCCAGACCATCCTTGAGGAAGTGCGTCTTGTCGCTGGCTGCTTATTGAGGCTTAGATCCGATTTGCCAAAAGACAAGCCGCCCATGAAATTGTTTGTTTATTGAAAAATGATTGTAAGGGGAGACGCACAGACACATACATATACCGAAATGGTTGGGAAGGGGGTTCCCAAGGAGGAGGATTTGTGGAAGGGCCAAAGACAAGAAGCCGAGAAACCGAAACCAAAACAGAGAACAAAGGCAACAGTAGCAGGAGTCGAAGCAACAACAAGCCATTGCTACAGTTAACGAAATAAGTGTAATGTTAAGGATTTAAAGAATTCCTAAAATCTTGAGGTACATTAAAACATAAGGTTTTTAAAACTATTTTAAACTAGATATATTAATAGAAAATTCATAGATTTTTTAAAAGCGATTTAGGTAGAGAATCCATTTTCTTAATATTGATTTTACAATTTATGTTCTCTTCCCCTTTATTATTTAATGTGTTTATATTTTTAAATATTTTTTATTTTAGATTTTTATTGTTGTTTATATTTTTTTCTAAGTGCACGAAGCTGGGTGGCTGGCAAGCGATGCGATTAAGCGATAACCCGACAGCGAACCTTAAGCCGCCAAATGGTCTGTGAATGCTGGAATGCTGCCCAATCTCCTTGGATCCCCTTCCCTCCTTCGATGGTAGCTGCTATGCCTGTTGTATTTTTTATTTTTTTATTTTTGGCTCTCGGCTTTTGTCGGCTTTTGGGGCCCATTATCATTTTTGAAATCAATCTGTTTACAAGGCATAAAAGTTTATGCATACAGATGTATATTTCACTCTCTCGCTTGCTTTCTGATTGTATTCTGATTGCTTTGTCGCTGTTTGAAAAATCGTTTGTTGATTTTTCCATTTCGGGCTTAGCTTCTTTTGTGGTTTTTACTTTTTTTCCCCACTTTATCTGCCGCACTATAAATTTGTATTTTTTGCCAGCTGATGAGTGGTTTATGTCTGTGTGTGTGTGTGTGTGCGTATCTGTGGGGGTATCTGTGTGCTTTTGATTCGAGTGTTTGTGCCACAAAAGGCGGCGACTGTTTTCTGTTTGTGTTTGTGTTTGTGTGCATTGATTGAGTGCATTGAGTTGTTGAAGTTTGTTGCCAACAGTTGCCAACCCCTCCCTCCCCTCCTCCCATAAACAACAGTTGGCCAAAAAGTTTTCTGCCTTTTTGCGGTTTTGTGATATGGCCAACAAACAAAAGCAGGCAAAAATAGAGGAAACCAGAAATCGGGAAGAGTGGGAAAAAAATGTTGACAACAGATTGCACTGGGCTCAAACGGGGGCTAAAAGGGAGGCTGGAAAACTGATGGAAAAGCGGGGAAAACTAAAAGGAAAAATAGAGATTTTTGCCTGTTGAACATCTGTGCCGAAATCTTCAAGGAGGCTGTCACATGAGTTTTAGCTTAAGAAGATTTTTAAAGTTTCAGCTGGAATTTATAGAAAGTCGAGCTTATAAGATAAGTCGATATTTAAAAAATTATATATTTAAAACAGCGACAAAACAATAACCTCTAAAATATTTATAAGCCAAAGGTATGACTGTATTTATTTTTTTTATTATTTTTAGTCATTTATTAACATTTATTTGGCAAAGCAAAAAGGAATAATATCTTGAACATACAAGTTTTTATTTTAGTTCAATAAATGTTTCATTCAAAACACTACTACCACCTCTCTGTCTTTCTCTGTTTAAAGTTCTCTTCAATTATAATAAAAACTAAATAAAAGAAAGGCTCTTGAACATTTGAAAATGTTTCCGGAAGTGCCACTCCTTTCTTTTTTGTTTTGCTTTGCTTTCATCCAGGTAAAGTGTTCAAAATGGTTCAATTGAAATGTTTTCCCAGTTAATTGAAGTTTTGCGTAAATTGTGAGCGGCACTAAAAGAGAAAAGTAAGTGAAGGGAGTTGAACACCCACTGTGATAAAGACACACACCCACTGCCATAAAACACAAAGGTCACACCCCAAAGGCACCGACTCGCCCCTTTTCAATGCTGTGCCACCACAATTTGCATCAAAAGTTGAAAAGTCGTGGAAAAGAAATCCCCCAAAGGGCGGAGACAGTGTCGGACATTAGGCTAAGAGTCTTCGATTACCGCAACCCAACACGGCACTCCTGACCTCCGCCTTGTCCCCTTGAAATGACACTTGCTCACCTTTTGACTAATTGTATTAGATAAATTGTGAAACCTTAATCATGTAGACGCCTCCACCTTTACTTGGCTTTCATCTACACTCCCCTCCTGATTCCTCCTGTCATCAAGGAAGTGCAGTGGGGTTTATATATATGTAGGTAAGGAGATATTTATATCGGATGGGGAGAGCCCTGAGTGAATGACATTGCTCCCTTGAGGTGTTTTGGCTGAAAATTTGCCGTGTGCATTGGAAATTATATGTCTTCGGGGCTCATCTGTCCATTTCCAAGGGTGGAGTCCCCTTGGTTTTTCCTGGACTACTCTTGAATATACTTTCTTTGGCCCCTTGGCAGTGGGTAAATGCTTTTACAGGGCAGTGTATGGTATTGTATTCAATTTTAAAGTATATTAAATTGAACACTTACAAACTAAATTTAAATTATGTAGATTTAACCATAAATTACTGTTTCAATGGATAATGCATGCATATTTGGTATTATCAATTCACTTGAATAAATAGCCTTAATTAATTCTTAAGATTTATAGACTTTGTTTTAAGAGGTATCAATAAATTCATTTTTGGGTTTTTTATGGCTCGAGGCTCTTTCTTTCTTTTAAGCTTGTCTTGGTTTTATATTCCATTCGCCTTGCCTTTTGTCTTGGACCAAATTCTGTGTTTTTTTTTTTGTGCGCCACCTGTCCCTGGCTCTGGCACACCCCATCTCCTTTTCCGCCCTGGCTGTGGGCTTTATTTAATTTCAAGTTTCTCTCTCTCTCTCTCTTCTCCCCATGTCGCTGGGGTTCTGTTCTGGGTTTGTCTTTTCCTGTTTTATATTTAACTTCTCGGTTTACCTTTTTTCTTATTTAATTAATTTCACTGTCTGCTTCTGTGAGCGTTGAGTGTGTTTCTGTGTGTGTGTGTGTGTGCTTTGGACATGGCCAGAAGCCCTTTGGCCTATGGCCTGAGAGCTCTCTGCTGCGGGTCAAAAGCGAAGCGAAATGTATTTAAGCTTCCATCATTTCTCACTGTCCCAACTTTTAAATCTTCCCTTTGTTGTCCCTCTCTAACGAGAGTCCAGTAAAGTTTTTATTTTTTCATAGTTCGCAATTATGATTCTCCCACATGCGATAACATTTTAATTATGAAATAATATTGTCGTAAAATTACATGCAAATTTGTGATTCCCAGCCCGCATTTATCATTTATCGTTAATCGCCAGTCGTTTCGGTGTTGGGGATTCAATTTAATCTAATATTACTGCAAAAAGACACATAAATAATGCAGATTTTTAATGAGCACCAGGAGAAGGATAACGAATGGTGGGGTTCTAAAGCGAGGGCGGAGGGGCTCAACCTTTTCACTGCCAATTAGAGAGTGTCTCAAGGCTTCCGGCTCTGTCGCAGCTGTGCGCCATTTTGGGGCAACAATTAAAACATAAAAGTCACTCATACGTCATGTAAGCCCACTGAATTTCCCAACCAGGGGTTGTGCGTGTGCGGGTGTGCCTGTGTGTGTGTGGGTGTGTTTTGTGAGCATTTATGGCATTTTGTGCACAGCATGAGCCGCGCTGATATGCCACACTCCCTCTAGTCCTTCCCGGGTTGTGGTCGCACGCAGCCTAAAAATCGTTGCCTACTTTTGTGGGCGGCTCACCGTGGAAAAATCGTGTGGAAAGTGAAAAAGCCCGAAAAACGCAACAAATGTCGAATGCAAATAACAGAGGTGGAGGAAAATTACACAATGTAATTTATGTGTGTTTGTCTCAACCAAATATTCGCTTAACATTTCTATTTTTGGTGCATTAAATTCCCGAAAATTCTCGCGGTAATCAGTCGCACAATAGCTAAAAATAATGTTTGCTTTGTTTACTTTGCAAAAGTATTTTTAATATTCAGTCATTTAATTAACCATTGAAATATTTATGTATTTAATTGTTGCCAAAGGCAAACGCATTGTTTAGAATTCTAAAATGTGTGGCATTTTAATTATATGACTGAAGGGTACATATTTTATTTACAAGTATATTTTTCAAACTATTTATTAATTAGATAATTGGGATAATATTTTATAACAAGCATTAAATTGTATTGTTTTGCTTTTGGTTATTATTATATAATTATTTTAGATGTTTTCTTAATACGAATATTTTCAAGGAAGAATCACTACCTTGCCATAGAATAACTTAATATTTTTCTAGGTAATTTTCATTTGAATTATTTTAACCTTTTATTTTTCCCTCACATCATTTTGAACACCTAAAATATTTATTATTTATTTTTTATTCTTCCCACTCTCTGTCAGAACGTAAGCCATTTCAATTATCCATTTGGGTTTTGCGGGTTTTTAATGCATAATTTACGCTGCTCTCCCATGGTGCCTGTCCCACATTACGATATTTTATTTATATGCCAACATTTTTTCTCCATTTTTTGTTTGTTTATTTGTAATAGCAGCACACGCATGCAGGCCCTCCCCGGTGCTTTTCCAACCCGCCCCCCCTTTCAGTCCTTGTTTGCTTTACAACGAAATATAATTTGCGCATTTTACCTCCCACTTTTTTTTTCCTTTCCTGGCTTTCTTTTCCTTTATATTTTTTATTTTTGTTTGGTGCTGGGGGAACGACAACTTCTTTCACTTCCGCTATGCGACGACACTTTTCCTCCGTGAGGGGGTAAGGGGGTTGTGTGTTTGAAGGGTGTGCAGTGTGTGTTTTACTATGTAAATGTGTGAAATTGCTACGCGCCGTATGAAAATTCCCACACGAGGCGCCACACGAGACTTGGCTGCCAGTCGTCTCTCTGTTCGCTGTGTTTGCCTTTTGTTATTATTATTTCCCTTTGCCTTCAACCTTTTCACCTCCCTGAGCCTTCGTGGGAGCTAAGAACTTGGCTACACTTAGAAAATTTGGTCAGAAACTAGTCTAAAGGTAAGAGCTAACTATTATAATAAATATTTTAAATTTATATTCGAACCAGGCACCAGTTCGAAAAAGAAACAAGTTTAAGAAAGTTTATAAAGTTTTATAGGTTATTTTTATGATAAGGCTTTTTATCTTAATTTTATTTCTCAGTGCCATGCTTTTAGCCTTGTTTTATATCCTTTTTTACTCCTTTGTTTCGCTCCTATCTCGCTTCTTTACTTTATGATTATTATTGTTGGCGAAGCTTTCGCACAGAAGTAAATATGAACGTCTCGCCTCGAGCTAAATATGTTGTAACTATAAAAATACTCGTTGTTGTCTCATTGTGTTGTTATTTTTTGTGTGAATTATTACTAAGGTAAACTTTCTGCAGTCACTGTGCCAACGGGGTAAACATTGAAATGCGTTTAAGTCGACTGCGCTTTGGCTCGGGGCTTCCATCTTAACTGGTTCCATCTTTTCCTGGCAGTTCCTGCAGCTTACTTTGCCGGTGCCACTATTTTTTGTAACCCCTTATTTAGTGACTTCTTCAAAGGGTCTTAGTTAGTGCTCCTCATTTTTCTCTGATCCTGTTGGCAATGGCAAAGTCTAAGCGGTTTACCGGGTGGAACTTGCTGCCAAGGATTCAAATGAAAGCTGACAGCTCGCGACGAGTCAAAGTTCAACAGTCTGTCTTTGGGGGAGTACTGGGTGTATGACACATTTGCTTGTTCTTACATTACAGAAAAGTAAACAAAAGACACGACCGAGGGGATAGTGGTACATATAAGAGCAGCAAAACAGACACTGAAAGTCCCTCAGGAAAGTCTCAGTGCTTCCTCGCATAGACTGCGACTGCCACGCCCACTTGATATCCTAAAACAGTGCCTCAAATACTCGTCCTTTTATAACAATTCCCTCAATGTGTGTGTGTGTGTGTGTGTGTGTGTGTGTGGAGCTCATCAAGTGTCTGAGGAGAGTGAAGTGGATGGCAAAAGAAGAGCGAACTGGGAGCTCAAAACGCTGCAGGGCGGCATGAAAATGTTCAAGTGTGTAAAAATGTTGAAATTGCATAATATTTTTTCACCCACCCACACTCATACTCACACATACACTCGTAAAAACAAACGAAATGATAGACAAGGATCTCACTGCCTTATTGTCGCCAGACGCTTATCGGGTTAAGAAAAGTAATCCCATTGTGAAAGGAATTGTAGGAAATCAACTGAGGGATACCCTTGAATAGTGATTAATATATAAAAAATGCTTAGAGTCGAGAATTTATGAATAATACTTTTGTTTATAATTAAAAAAATAACAATTTTAATTGCTAATCTAATTCCAAATTGAATTTGATGTTAAAGCAGGAAACAGATGAAATGAAGAAAGCAATAAGGAAGCTGCCTTATCTGGAACCTTTAAAAGGTATTTTAAAGATAAACCCAGTCTTATTAGACTTCTCATCTTTCGTATTATATTTAACATTATTATATTAAAAACTATTTCAGTTCTTATTATTTTAATTAACCCTATACACCCCGCTTTCTTTTAAGACACAATGGGTGGCCACGAAGAAAGCAAAACAAGTACCGCTGCGAGCTGTGCGACATAATCAGACGACAGCGACACCGCCAAAGGAAAAAAGGGTGCGGGAAAACCGGGAGTCACTGGGAAAACCAGCTGGAAAGCTTAGGAGGGGGGCAGCTGGAGGGCTGAAGAGCAAAATTGCAGTAAAAAAGGCAACTCAAGTGCGCAGCCCTTAAATGAGGAAAGTTTAATGCTTTCATAAGCACAACAAATCCTAAAACAAACCCCTCGCCAGCCCGCCTCGCACTCCCCGCAGCCACTAGGCAAAGCTACTAGCAGCCCCCAGTCATCCTTTTCATTTCTTCTATTTTTTCCCAGAAACCGACCAAGTGAAAAATAGACGAACGCTGCGTGGAGCCTTTTTCCTGGCATATCTTGGCGTTTTATGAGCCAGCCTGCTCTATCCTTTTCCTCCCAAAAGCCTCACTCCTTCCCTGTATCCTTCCCTCTCGCGGCACTTGTGTTGCGGCTGCTGCTGCAGGTATAAAAATCAAGAGTTTGTTGTCTTTGGCTGCGGGGCAATAATTTTTCCAGCCATTTTTGCATTTCTTGCCTCCATCTTCATTTCGCTGCTCCCATCCCCATCCTTTTGCAATGAAAGTGCACAAGTTTTGCGCTTAATGGGTCATTTGTCTTTTTTTATAGGGCTTACGGATGGGTATTTTGGTGGTGGCGGAAAATTAGGGGTGGCTTGGGTGGATTTTCTACGGCCCCCTTTTAGGGTAAGTCGGACTTTGCATGTGAGGATTTATCAAAATATTATTGTGGCATATTTTTGGGCTCTGAATTAATTAACTAATTATTAAAATATAAATTTAGCAGATAATATATTATGGTTTTGTTCTTAAGACTATTAGGAAACATTAGGAATATCTATTTTAATCAAGCTTAAATATTTAAATTAAAGAAGAAAACTCCTAGAGCATTCTAACCTTACATCCCATTATTAAGAAATAAAATAAATCCCCAATGATACATTCAAATATTAACTGAGTTAAATATTTTTCCACAGCTTTAAACTGGCAAAACGATCAACAGAAAATTATCCATTGGCACCCGAGAGTATTGACATTTCGAGCGTTATTTGATCCTTTTCAGACTGCCATCGCTGCTCTTTATTTAGTTTATTTCGGGATGCAAAAGCAGAGAGTAAAATGCACGCCGAAGCATTTTAAGCCAAATCAATTAGATGCCAGAACTGTACCGCCTAGCCGCAAACAATTTGGCCAAGCTTAATGACCATCCATGGACGGTGAGAGCGAATAGGAGTGGGAATTCAGTTGGACAGAGACAGGGGGGAGGGGTCTGAGGGGTTTTGGCCACAATTAAACGCACGCAAATTGTGGGGCACACACACATAAAACAAAAAAATGCTGAGCAGAAATTATGGTCTCGAGTAAAAATTAAAGGCGAGCTTAACGAGCTCTCCTGCAGCCGTCTCCTTCTGGCTCTCCTGCCAAGCTGAAAAATTGATGCAGCTGACAGCAGACGACGAGCAGAGGAAGAGCAGGAAACGACGAAGACGCCATTAAAATGCAGGAGAAAAGGAAAGGCCGGAGGAAAAGTCTGGATGGAGACCGAAGTGGATATTAAAAGTACACGCAGCAAAGAGCAAACGAAATAATCATAATTTCTGCTAATAAATTTTATATATTGCCGGCTTCCCTTATCCTCGATTTGGCCCCTAACTCACTGTTCCACTGACCACCATTACGGTATATATATTTATATATATATATATCCTGAACCTGCTGACTCGACTGGAATGCCGCTTATGTGGCCATAAAACTTGAAGAGTTTTCCTTCCCCCTAATCACGTGTGTGTGTGTACGTTGTGCAAAAAAATGCTAACAGACGAGCAAAAATAAAATTTTTAAACATTTTCCTTTGGACGCTCTTGCACAAAATTAACTGCCACCAAAGAGAAGCTGACTGGAAAGCAAAAAAAAATTGCCAAATGAGTATCGCAGGAAGAAAACAAAAAATTAAAACAATTTTAAAATAAAGAGAAGCAAAAATAACATTAGCCATGAATATGTTTATGCTGGAAATGAAATTGTGAATTAAGATTAAATATTCTTATAATTTAGTAATTATAATACTTATAAAATTGAAATATAAATATGAATTTCTAGAGCTACTTACAAAAATCTATAAAATCACATTTTTTGTTCCGAAATTAATTAAACAAAGCATCATTTAATGCTCTTTAAATTTTTGCTTGGCATCTCATCAGCAAACAATGTTTATATACTGGCGATCCATAAACTACCCCGACTCATTTGTGTTGATTTTTGAGTATGCTCTGTGCACACCGAAATGCAAAATGTTACGTTTCATAAATTCCGTTGCCTTAATTACAAAATTTGACTTTGGCTGCTGCTTGTGCTGTTGCAGCCCCAAACTCCGTTATTAACGTGGGGAATCCACCACCCACGCACACACTGTGAGGGAGACCTGGGGGCCTCCAAAGCCCTGAGGGTATGACGAGCACCCCCAGGCACTTGGCTGGGCATTCACTCTAACGGCATGTAATTAGTGTGGCTCTATTAAAAGGCACCGCCTGTGCAGCAGGAGGATACTGGGAGCTTCGTTTTTGCTACGTTTCATGGAAATTAGTGTTTTAATGTATGCTAAATGCGACCATTATCCTGTCATGTCCTCCGCCAGCAACTCTCAACTTAACCGAACTCGACAACAATTGCCCTGGCAGATCCAATGGCATTAAGTCAGTGAGAAACTGAGGATTCAGGGGGAAGGGGAGGGGGATCACAGATTGCACAGTTCCAGAAATGGGCCTCTCCACTTATCCACTCACAAGGATGGGATAGAACAGCACTAATCCCAGCTCAGTGATTATAAATAATTTTCAATTAGCAGGTACTTCTCGCTGTCTCCATCTCGATGGCTGCTCGAAAGCAATTGCTGCTTGGCAATTGACTTAACCGCTCGCCCAGAGAGTGGGCGTGGCGTTGGCTAATTAACCCGACCATTGTCGTTGGCCGATTGTCAATTGATTAGGTTGCCTAAGTCAAGAAACAACGCGACTTGCGGCTAGATACCACAAATTGAAATTCCAAACAGCGGCCTCGTTGTGGTTCGAACATTAAGTTAGAGCCATAGATAATGTAAATATTTGTTATGTAATGTCTACGAGGCATATAGCTTTGTATATAGTCGAGATAGATAATGAAGAGGCAGTAATTTACAAGCTTGGAGAGAGATAAATGAAATTGTGTGTTTTCATATATAAAGCTTAATTTTTCATACTTTAAACAACTAACAAATTAAGGTATTCCGCAAACATTCGTTCTACTCATTGACCACCAATTATTGCAATTTAATTTCTGCTAAAATATTATATTATGTAATTTATATAAATATGCCACTCAATTGCCCTTTGTATACTTTTTTTGTATAGAATAATCTCATGAAAATCACAATGGAATTCCCCCTAGAATGCCAATGCACATTGAAAATTCAGTGAGTTCAGAATTATCTCACAGTCTGTTGCTCTATGAAAGTGACACAAAGGAATTTCCCAGCAACATTTCGCCTCTTTTTCACCAATATATGACAAGTTGCGAACGAGCAACAAGCTGCAACAATCGAAGGAGTCGAGTCTAGAGCGGAGTCGAGTCCACGGAGGATTCTGAAGGGGAGTGGCCGTTTCCATAGGGAAGGATGCCCCATCCATGTCTGGGCTTGGAAGATGCCCAGCAAACCGATAAGCCAGAAAAATCAAGAGGAAAAGCAGGAAAATCGTGCAACAGCGACGAGCGCTAAATGAAATATTTATGGAAATGGCCAAAAGGGGGGAGGCGAAAGGCGAATATATAAAGGAACCCAAGGAGTCGAGCGAAGGAAGAGGAGTTCGTATGTGTCCAAATCCAAATCGAGATATCCACTGCAATGTGCAGCTCTCTATTTATGGGAAATACCATGCTACACAGATGCTGCTACAACAAAATACGGAAAGACAATTTTATTTATGAGCCAAAAGTGCCAAACAAAATTATGGACACTTGGCAGAGCGCTTCTGAGACGAGGCAATTGGCCAATTGCTGTCAATATTTAAATGCGAGAGGGATTCGCAGGCAAGATGATCTGCACAGGAAATAAATGATAAGGATTGAAGGAATTAGAAAGGGTTTTGTCATCACTGAATTTTAATAAATAAATAAATGTTCTATTTTTCATAATAACAATAAAGACAAGATGAGTATGAGAGCTAAAACTTTTTTTAAAAGGAAACAATTTTTTTTTTTATTTAATTTTTAGTTAAATTAAATGTTTGATATGCTTATATGTTTTTTTTCTATAAAAAAATATTAAAAAATTGTCATTCTGTAAGTTTTTTTTTTCAGTGCACTAACAATGCAACTGCGACCCTGACTCTGCCCCTGATTTAGCCTCCTTCAACGATTCTACTCACTTCTCCGCAGTTCATGCTTCGTTTCACTGCCTCGCTGTCTGCTGCAGATAAGATACCGCACACTCACAGATACTCTGCACACACACACACACTCTGCATTGCGTTCTCTAAGTAGCAAAAACTTCATCTCGGATCATTGCCAGCTACTTCATTCATTAAGGGAAAAAATATATATATTTTTTGCGCTGTCTTTTGTCAGTTGGAGAATATCGACAACCGACTTGCAGGGTTTTTCTTTCTCTTATTCTTTTTTTTTTGGTTTGCTTTGTGAAATCAATTTTAATTGATTTATGGCTTAAAGTGTTTTTGGACTTGGGTCAGAGTCAAGTGCTTGGAACCGCAACGGAGACTGCAACTGTGGTTCCTTGATTGACAGGCTTCTCTGTGGGGTCTCGCGGTCACTTCACGCGCTTCCTCAAAGCCCCAGAGGCCCCTCGGCTGGAGAACCCCCTTCTCGCCCAACCCTGACAGCTGGCTTCTACCGGAGATTAGTGACGCATAAAGTCGCCTCTTAATTGCATTCGAAGCATTACGGGTGTTGATACTTGACCCAGGGATAAAGTTGGGAATACGGAGAGTGCTGCAGATATCACTCAGGGTCTCAAGTGCTCATCGCTCTCTATCGATCTCTTCAAGTTCAAAAGTGTAAAGAGTCCATTACGATAGGGTTTCTGGTACTCAGGATGCCTTGCTCACTTTGTTTGGAGTTTTAATCAATCAAATGGATTGAAAATAAACAGATATTTATTTTTTTGTGAAGTCAGTTCTTTATTGAGCTTTATTATGTAAATTCACTTAACACTTCGCTAATTATAATCTTACGGAATTTATTTGCTCCTTTTTTGTGACATAACTACACGTTCTACGACAAAGCGAAATATCTTGAGAAATAACAATTTAATCCTCAACGAAATGCCAAGAAAAGAAAATCCATGAAATTCCTTGTACTTAGTCACAAAAATCTCCCTGACTGGCCTTCATTTTCCACCTCCTTCTGGCATTATGCCTTTCCTTGGCTCTCTTAACCCCTGATGTCAGTCGGCTCTATAACTTGCCATTGTCGAAGCAGAGAGGAATGCAGTCACAAACAAAGATATAGAGACAGGGCGACAGTCCGACATTTCGTCGCATGTTAACTTTGTTGACAACACAAATTAACACTCATAAAAGTTTTTCCCAGCCTGCAAACCAACATAAACAACAAGGAACAACGAGAGTTTATGTGAATACTTTTTTGTTGAAAAGAAAAGAAAGGCGGACAAAATATAAAAGACGAGGAAAAGGCGTTGCAGCTCTTGCACTTTCCAACATTGCAATTTCGTCTAATTGACGCATTTCGTGGCCTGACAGGCATCCAAAAGATACTCGCACACACACACACACACACTGTCACGCAACTTGATTTGGGAAATGTCGGAAAAACTAAAGGAAAAGGGTGCCAGAGGAGGGCTGGTTAGCGGTCATGCTGGCAACTGTAATTGAAAATGTCTTACGCTTGTCGAACCGCAAGACAGAATACGCATACACACACACACACACTCAGCAGTAGAGGAACGGATAAACACAGATACAAAACACACTATACACACACATAGATACAAAGCAGCTAAGCACACAGATACTCGGCCAAATACAGCTGCACGTACTTGTCTTCCATCCTCAGCCATTTGGGGCTTTTGTCGTGAGCCAAAGCTCGAAAAAAGGTAACTGAAAAGCGCGAAAGGATTCGAGGATCGAAGTTTGATATACCCTTGTCAAAGATTTTTGGAAAATTAATATTATTTTGTAATTCTTTTGTCCTAAAATATTTTTTTAAGTTTTATATTTCAATAATGTTTGTCATTTACCAAACCCAACTCGAGGGTAACAAATAAACCCCCAAAACAGGCAACGACGGAAAAGTAAAATCGCTGGGAAAAGCGAAAATGAGCGTAAAGCTCCGAAATGACAGGTCAGAGGCGTAAGGAGGTAACTAGGAAAAAGGGGGGCTGGCCACACGCCACTCGCAGGACTGCCAACTTGTTTATCCGGCGACTGCACAGAGGTTCCAAAAACCGTAACCGAAGAAAAAAAAACAAGAAAAAAATGGGTAACCTCTTGATGACCCGAACACGGACTCTCCGTCGCATTGTAATTGCCCCATGGTATGAGACAATCCCAGGACAGACTCGGAATCAGAAGCGGATGGCATGGTATAGGATGGGATACCCAGGAGCAGCTTTGGCAACTTCATTTGCACCGCTCCTAAGCCACCTCCCATACCGAACCCCTAAGGCCACCCCTCCAGTCACGTCATTCTGATGTCTGCAACAGTTTCTCTTCTTTGCTAGCTGTTTTTTTTTTTCTCTCTCTGCTTCTGTTTCCAGCTTGCCAGTTCGCCGGTTTGGGGATGCAGCTGCCTTCAGAGATGAGGTCAACTAGTTGACACTTTTTGCGCCTTCGCCTTGTGGCGTGTTTTGTGGCAATTTCCTGAATTAGAAGACTCACCAGAGGAGGAGGAGGATGAGATGGAGAATCGGGGGCATCTTGACAGACTTGAGACCGTGCAAATATGCGGAACAGTCAGCCCGAGACACCAAATTGATTTCTATCTTAATAAAGTTGAAAAGGAGAAAAAATTGCCAAGAAAGCGTAGAAGCAGGAACGTCAAGAGATAAATTAAAGGGGCGTCGAATGCGAGACATACAGAAATTAAGGGGAATAGTTGAGAAATTCTTTTTCAAATTAAGCCAATAGCTACGCTCCACCTCCAGCTGGGGTTCCTAAGTCTGTGGTGGTTATTTCTCAGAACAAAATCTAATCATGAATCAGCACAAGCTCTTCAAATGAATCGAGTTATTGAAATAAATAAGGTTTATCTATGGGAGTCTCAAGTATGATGAACATTGAGATATTTATAAATTTTACTTTTTCAATGATTAAATTACAAAATAATTTAAAGAAAATCCCTTTAGTTTTATTTGTTGATTCTGTAAATACTCAAAAATACTTTAGATCCCTTCTTAAATATGATTAATATCTGTCATAGAGGGCATTTTCTGGTCCATAACTTTTAGCTAGCTATAGCTTTAGCTCTCTAAGTTTCTTCCATTGAATTTCATAATTTATTATTAATTGGTTTTCGGGTGCTGACCCACAATGGCGATTCATGGGGGAGTTACATGACCGGCGAAACCAGTTCAATGGACATTTCAATTAACAGGAACAAATGAAACAAGAGAGGCCAGGGAAAACAAGTGGAACATATTGATCAAATCACAATCAAAAGCAAATAAAAATCGAAATTGTACATAAAATTTGATGCAATTTTATGGCCCAAAATGAAAGTCCCAGGGGAAATCGAACAGAGGAGGGCGGAGGCAAGTCAAGGAGGAGGAGGAGGAGGAGGAGGAGCAATCCGAATCCGATAGATTGGAATTATTGTTGCGTGTGAAAATGAAACAATGAAATGACCGCAAAAGGGACAAGAGAGAAAGTGGGGTGGAAATGGAATAGAATTGACATTTACGCTAAATTCCAAAATGGAAAAAGGGGGCGGCGGACAACGGGGTTGCTACTACGAATTGTGGGCGATCGAAAACAAACACTGCATTATAGTTTGTAATCGTTTTTCGATTTAATAGCCAAAGTCCGAAGCTCGAAATGGGAACTGGGAATTGTAGACAACAGACAGCAGAAATATATGAACAAACAGGACTTCCAACTTCATTTGCAGGGGGTTCGCCATGGGGATGGCAAATAGTGGCGGTAAATAGAAATGTCCGTTGCATGAGACAACTGAAAAACATGTAGTTTACAAAGGGTTTTAGTTACGAAGTGGAAATACCCTAAAAGACTTTAATTTAAGGGATTTAATATGGTTTAAAAAATGTTTAATTAAGAGTGATAAGTTTTAAGTGGTAAGTTAAGTGCCAAGGAAGAAATAATAATTGGAGTCTTAGGGACTAGGGACTTAGGGACTTTTATTTATGAAATCTTAGAAAAGGATTTGTTACTTATCTAAGTATAAATATAAATTATAAAGAACTACTAATTTACAAGTGTTTCGCAGCCAAGTTTCTTAATTCTTATAATAGCAAAAATCTTAACTAATTATTTTTATGTTAGATGTTTCTCTATTTATCAATTTTCTGTGGAGATACAAAAATAATATTCTATATTTACCAATGTCAGTTCCATTAATCCTATGCCTAATTTTTCCGGAAGGGTATTTCAATGTTCTGCGTTGCCACCCAGGAGGTCCGTTCAGTTGACATCCTTTGGGCCAGAAAAGCTCTTTGGGGGATTCCCATTTTGGGCCTTAAATGAGTTTGCGTGCGTCTGGCTTGTGTGTGGGCTTACGAGAGAGTGTGGGTGGGTGGTGGGTGTGCGTGTGTGTGTGTGTGGGCTAACAAGGTCCAAACGCTAATGTATTTCACGCTCGGCTGGACATCATTCAAAGTGGATGAAGGGGCTTTCAAAGGGGAGTGACGGGGCGCCCAAATAAAGAGAGCAATTAAAGCGTATTGACCATGAGGAATTTATAATTGAAACACAAAGGCAAAAGCCAAAAAAAAAAAAAAGCAGAGAGGCACAGGCCCAAAATCTGGTCGGAAGGTCGGCAGCAATTAAGGGCATCCGAGGGGCAAGGGGAATTTGATCTGCCTCCGCATTTTCCCCCCCAACCATTTCCCTTTTTTCCGACCAGTGTCATCTTCTTCATCAGGGTCACGTGTTTGCTTTATTTAGTCGGACTTCAAATATGTTTCGGTTATGGTCATTTCACCCACCCTCGGCTCCACCCCTGTGACCTGTGACCCCTGACCACTCGGCAGAGCCTTTAATGCCCTTGGAACAGATGTTTTCAATTCGAATTCGATGCCTCCGTTGCTTTTGTTCTTGTGCCGCATCAGCAGATGTGGGAGGGTTGCAAATTGATGATATTTCCATTGGAAAATGTTGGGAAATTAAGAGCAAATAACTTTATCCGAAAGGTTAACTTCTATACATAGATTATATAGTATGGCAGAAACTGATAGTAGAGTTCTTATTATTTATTTTCCTTGCATAACTGCATTATTTAATTTAAAAACCTCTATAATATTATATTGTAGATTTGCTAATTTAAATCAATATGAAAATAGTTTAATTTTCTCGTCAAGCTGCTTAGAATATACTTCCCATAAATTAAGTTACCTTGCATTTAGGCTGTGCTTCCCTGATTAGGAGTATTTGAAACTTGCTTCGTCAAACATCAGCTCAAGCGGACGAGAAATTTAATTAGCAACCCTGGCTAGAGTTTCATAAATATACCTAATTAAACCCGAGCCGTTATCCCCGAGAAGCACAACAAACCGAACTGAACAAACACTGGCAGAGGTAGAACAATATTGGAGATATCTGCATGTATAATTGCTCAATCCGGAGTCAAACATCGGGCAGCTGTTTGTTTTCTCTAGACCCCGTACAGACACCTGGAGGATTCGGCCAGGTAGAAGCGAACGAATATCAATAAACTAGGCACTCCTGTCCATTTTCAGGCATATCCTGCTGAGCAGAGCAGGACTGTAGAGAGGGCAGACGAACCTTAGGCCACGTGCTGATTAATTCATTAGGGATTAATGAGCAGGACGAAGGAACAGGTTCGATGCAGAAGGAACAGATGACTTCTGGCCGACATATGCCGTGCACTCAAATTGTGTAATGCCCAACTAAATTGTTATTTTATGTGGCATCATCATAATAAGCGCATTACCAAAAGGCAAAGGGAATATTGTGTGTGCATTTAAGGATATATATTAGCAGGCGCACACGTCACAAAATTCCCAGAGCAGTCATATGGAAAACTACGCACGTCCAACTCGGCAAAAGGCAAAAGGAAAAGGATGTAGACGAAGGAGACCCAAGGATTCTCGCAGGTCTCAGTTGTAGCTGTCATTGAGACGATACCTTGGGGACATTGAACCCTCCTCCTCATGCTCATTCCCCTGCCAGGACTCTAGTCCTAGTGTTGTTCAATAAAGATTAGGAAACTGAACTGAACAAAGCAATAAAATATCAAAAGTAGTAAAAGAGAAGTTTATTTCTTTTTCTATTTTATGGAGCATTATATAAAATATATTTAAGGGAGCTCCAAAAAAAATATTTATGAATTTATAACATGCTTTTTGTTTTAAAATTCTGCATACCCACAAAAATAGTTCATAAATAAGTCTACTTTTCCTCCATTAATACCTTTTAAAATCCTTCAGATTTGGCTATAAAATATCCGAGCTGACAGCACAGTTTTGGGAACTTCATCTTGACGCGTGCCGAGAGTTTCCAGGGCTCAAAGGTGCAGACGTGCGGCTGAACCGAAAATAGATACTTGAAGATACATTTCGAAGCAAAGGCGCAGGCCATGGCGAACTTCGACCCTTCGCTAGTCGAGCATCAAAAATTATAAACATTTTTTAAAACACTTGCCGGGGAATTTATGGCCCCGGATACGTGCTGTGGTCACGCATCAATTTTCCACTAGCTCCATCATCATCCTGCGAAGACAGTTCACATTTAATAAACTCCTCCCTGTGCCAGTTTCAATAAGAGCGGTCAAAGTTCATCGTTCGTGTCAAGCCTTGTAGGGTCGAATTTTATGAAATGTTTTCAAGTGCCAAAGGTTCTCAGGAATTTTTGTTGACCAGAGGACTTGTTTTGCACTAATGAAGAGCTAAAGATAAAGGAAAATGTTTGTTTTGTGGGTGTTTAATAATAAATATTTTAAGGTTGAAGTATTTAAGCATTTACTAAGACAGCCATAAATACCTAACGTTTCTTAAATACATTTTTCCATGAAATATTAAAGAAGCATTTGGAAAATGATAATTTATAATTTTAATATCTCGGAAACAATTAAATGTGTGGCTCTGATTTCCCCAGAGTCTTTAAAAATACCTCCCGTTATTTAGTTTACTAAAAATAACCTTCGATTATGTCTTCTTTCGTGACCCTATCGATTTACCCAGTTCTTCTTAATATTTGCATTCTTTAAACCGGGTCAACCGGACTCTCCACAGATTACACATCATTACACGGAATCGATGGCTCAGAATGGATCAGGGCCCTGCTCAGGTTTATTTACATTAAAACATCATCAACATGTTTATATCAACATCAAACTCATTTTACGCATCACCAAACTTTGCGTAATCCTTTGATCCTATGAGTCGCAGGGCACCCACAAAAAAAAAAAAAGGTCGCCGAAATAAAATCAGAGCCAATCCGAAGCCAAAGGCTCATAAAGAGGCCAAGGACAAGAGGGACGGTTAGGCAAGGCGGCTGCAAAAAGGGTTTCATATGTCGAGCTGACGAGCTCCGGTTGTTGTCACAAATCCGAAATAAATCAGTTAACTTCCCAGAGTCGAGGGCTTGTTAATTTGAAATTTATACGAAAAACAATTTAAGCATTTCAGCCGAAAATGTAGCCCCGAAATTGGATATGAACCCCAATCCCACAGCCCACAGCCACATCTCTAACCCTTTTTTAAGTTGGTCCTTGTGTGTGACCTTGAGGGGTGTAAAGTGTTGGGATAGGTTCTAGTTCTGATTGGAATCACTAGTTCCGCCAGTGTGTGTGTTTTCGACACTCGAGATCTTTGATTAAAATGTAGGAGAAATGCTGAGAATGGGATGAAATTTGTCGGCTTATTGTGCTTGATTTGTTCGATTTGGGGAATCCAAAAAAAGGTACATTTCCGGGTTGGGATTCTATTGAATTGCACATTCTTTTATTTAATATTTTTTTATAGCTACAAATTTGTATATTTTTGTTTGGTGTTTTATAAAACTAAACCAGATTGGTAAACTAAAGCTTGAGCTGCTACTCATCGATCATCTTTGCAATTAAATTTCGGATACTTCAGAGACTGAAAACAATTTCCGGAGTTTGACATAAAAGTTAAGAAAACTTCTTGATGATTAAGGTAAAATATTTCACCGTGCCTAAAACCGAATTCTCCGAAAATGTCAAACTTTTGCTTAACCATTTATCTATAGCATTGCACTCAAAGTGCGGCGGAGTATCGTTTGGGAGAACTCCCACATTTTCCTAATGAACCGACCTCAAACCCTTTCGTGCAAATATTTATTTGTACCATATCAGCCACACACACACACACACACCCAGGCACACACATGACTTGACATATGCTGTGGAGAAGAAGTTTTGAGGCACCTGAAAGTGACTTGAGCCACAAGCAGAGCAAACTTGACAGTTTCAATTAGCTCACCCCGCTCCTTTCCCCTTTCGGAAGATATATACAATGTATACTAGATACATGCATATGTGTGAGGATTTTGCAGTCTCATTACGAAATATTTAATCATATTTCAGGGCAGGAACAAGGCAAACAAATGTGCAAACCTCAGGCGACAGATGCAGAGACACACACGCTTATAGATCCAGATATACAACTGGTATAGTTTGAGTGTATTTGCCAGTTGGCAATAATATCAAATTGCACTCCACTTTGCCTGCCCCCAGGGGAAAGTGTATCCAGGGGATACACAAATATCTAGCAAATGCCAACAAATGTGCAAATATTCCCTCTCTCTCTCAAGTCTTTTTGCAGTCGGGTTAAGTCCCCTCCACCCTCCATACATACATATGTAGCCTCCTCCTCTGGCTCAGCATTTTTCTGCGCTCGTGTTGACAAAGTTTGTTTCTTGTTATTTGATATGCTGCGCGGTTATTTGATAATAACAGCTGTCTGCGGGGAAAGGGAGCCAGCAGGAGGATGGATCCTCCTCCTCCTGAATAGCTGTCCCATAATATCAATCGAAGTCCTTCGTCTGCTGATGAGGCATTCAATTGTTTGCCAACTGATTGTGAGACTTTGACTGCGGAATTTCCACGAGAAAATGCGAATGGAATGGGACTGAGCAGGGAAAAATGTTGGATGTAAAAGCGAGAAAATGTAATTCACTTTTGTCTCTGCGAATAAAAAAAAAAGGGAAAGGTAACGGACAGATATTTTTCCTTTTCAGAAGGAAGAGAGTCTCCAAGTAAGAGGAGGCTTACTTTTATTACTTTTTACTTTGTTTTAAAGAAGGGAAAATTTTAAAGGGGAAGAAATTTACAATATTTAGTAAAATGAATTTAAAGTCAAGGAAATTTAACTTAGATTATGAAACACTACTTAATTTCTTAATGTAAGATAAACCTTCGCTTGTCCAGCAATTAAGTTCAATTGAAATTAATTTCGTTCCAAGTTTCCACATTTTCCCTAAAGCCCCAAAGACACTGAGTGCCACTTAAGCCCAACTTAGACCACATTGAGAATCGAGATAGCTCGGAACGGGGACAAAGACGATTCCGCAACCAAAATCAATAGGTCTGAGACAGCTTGACTTCGCTTGACCAACTGTTAAATACAATATATATCCGTTGATGTCCGATGACCGGCAGCAAATTCATTTGGCTCCGCTGTGAAAGCAAAATCTCATTTGCACTTTCTGTTTTGCAGTCGTCTGCGACATTAGAAATGCATTTGGGTGGCCTGGTATGTAAATAATTCATGGCTACCACAGGCCAGCATACATACTCGTATGTGCTGTCAGCTTAGCATACTATATATGTTGTATGTCTGGAGACAGTGAGGTCTGCCATAAGTGGACACTTCGATGGCTGGCCAAATCAATCAATTCTTGGGGGGATTTTAAGCATACAAATGACTGAAATGCTGTATTTCTTATATGGTTTCGATGGAGGACTAAAATTCCTATTGTGAAATTTTAAATAAATAAAAAATTTTAAATAAAATATAACTGATAATATTTAAACCGTATTTTTAAGTTTAAATTTTCCAAATTTTCACTGTTTTCCCCTCAACAGATTTACAGTTTATATTTTGTCCGGAGCCTTCTTGCTCTTCGCCACTCAATGTGCTTTCTTTCTGCCATCGATTGACATAGTTCCACTTCTAATGGATTTTTTCACGCCAACGACAACGACACAGTTGTTCACAGGGCACAAAGAAGTTGAGTGTTTTCCTTGTTTACCTTATTTCGGAAGATGGCAGACGGGCGGAAAAGTTGGGTGGTTGACGGTCGGAAAAGTTCTCAGCGACTTACCTGAAAGACAAAGAATGGGGAAAAGAATAAGAGAAATGTTGATTAAAGTTGCAGCTAAACTCAAAGTTAGAAATTACATTTAAAGTTAAAGAGAAAGTTGGAGTACTTTTTTTCTTTATATTGTGTAATATAGAAAGGAGCTGGAGGGAATTGTGAAAAAATAATCAGAAATTAGTTAGTTAGTTAGTTTTTTAATTTCAACTGTTACGGCTAAATCATCTGGCTCATAACTAGCAAGTAGTTCTAAGTTTATTTTTAAAGAAATTTAAGGAAGAGTCTCTTTTCCATACATCAACATAAATATTTCTTTAAGCTCAATTACCAGGGATTATCAAAGGCCAAGAGTTATACCTTGTCTCGTCCCCTTCATTCTCTCCATTTCTGTCTTCAAAAAATTAATGAAAATGAAAGCAACATTTTGATATATTTATGACCCGTTTGAAACAAGAAAAGGGAGAGTTTAAGCAAAGAACTTTTATCAGTAAATAGCTTTCGTTTTGAATAATAATTTCAAATTGAAAACGAAACACAAATAGAAATACTTAGGCCTGCGGAATACACTCTATCGCAGCTGTAATCTGTCAGAATTTTTGAGAAGTCAGTTGGGGTCGCCCTAAGTTGAGTTCGAATGGCTAAGTCCCCATAAGAAGTGCAGTGGCAGTGCATCTTTCTCTATCTTTCGGGTTTCCCTGGTTGCTGGCTGCTGCTCTCGGCTTGTTATTAAAACTGACAGTTTTATTTGTCAGCATCCGAGTTTTCCGAGCAGTGGGTTTTCGCCTTCCATCCTTATGACACTTTTTTCCAGTAGGTACATATATTTTATTTTACATTTCCCCGCTCTGTCTGCTTTTGACACATGTCATGTGTTTGCTACGCCCTCGGGGTAAGAAAATAAAGGGTGTGGGGTTGGTGCTGGGTGCTGGGTGCTGGGTGCGATGCACAAGTGTGTAAGACAATTGATTTTTTGTTGTCTGCCCTCAAATCTATAAAAATAAACTCCGATTTCGCTTCGGAGAAGCGAGGGGAAAGTGCATGGCGGGAAAAGAGCACGGTGGTTGCTCGGAAAAAAAAATCTGAGAAAAAGTGTTGAAAATTGAGTTGAAGTGTTTTCGGTCGGGGGTTTGACATTGGCATTTGCAGGGCGATCAATCTTTTAGCAGGGGTTTTCAGGAAGAGTTTTTCGAAGTGAATGGGAAATGAAAAGGAAAAGTGTGTTTGAAATATTAATTCTTAAAATTGTAAGTGATTTCTATTTATAAATGTGAGTTAATTGGTTAGAATTCTTTAACTTCAGTTAAAGTTTTTTGAAAAAAGTTAATTTTAGATATTTAATGTAGACTTTATCATATTTTATTTCAATTTATTTTATATAGAATATTCCCATGCTTATTAATAATTCTTTCAGTTAAAATTAACACTAAAACTCTCTTCTGTCTTCTTCTTTTTCCCTGTTAAATTTTTCCAACATTTTCCTGGCTTTCATAAAAATTCATTTTGCTCTTAATTAAAATCATAGCTGTCATTGAGGGATTTTCCCTTGGAGAAGTAAAAGAGAGAGAGAGAGTGAGTGTAAGTGCATGAATCAGAGAAAGTTCTACACCCACTTCCCGAGTCCCTTCTCCGCCACTTAGCGCCCCCTCTTGTTTTTATTGTCAGTTTTATGAGCAAAGCCGGACGCCTCTGCTGCAGTTTTTAAATGCTCTCACCGATCAACTGTTAATGCCTCGCGGAGACATGAGGAAAAATCGGGAAAATGTCTGAGGGGGGACAGCACTTTTCTCACCTTTCCGTCTCGCTTGATTTTATTTGTTGTTTTTCCTACGTTTCGGTTCTTCTCTTCCATTTTTTTGGGGTCACTTCGGGGCCCTTGCCTATTAACTTTTTGTGGTCGACGACATCCGTTGAACGTTGACAAAATTAGAAAGGCGTGGGCGGAGCTTGACTCTTTGTGTCAAATGAATTAATAACGTAAAAATGTCAAACCTTAATTATCATAAATAGACAAATGACAACAAATATTAGGCGACCCATTTGTTCCGTGAGGAAAAGTGCGAAAATGGAGGATTCCCCTGCCTAATTATATATATAGTATTTCTTTTAATAGCCACTCATTAGTTCGAATAGACCTGACACTAATTCGCCGGCGTGACAATCAAATTTATGAAATTACAACGCTGTTCTCCTTCTCGCCTTTCTGCTCGCCTGATTCTTAATTAATTTGTTGGCGTTTCTATGAATTAATTAATAATGGAAAATCAAATGAGCCTGATTGTTGTTTTTTTTTTTTGTTTATTTGTAGATAGGTGTAACAAATTTAAATTGCTATTTTTGTGGGACTTAGTACTGGCTTGAGGGGAATGGAAAATGCTTAAATAAGTTATTGGGTTTGGTCTAAAAATAAAAAGGTGTATTTATAAGGGGATTATTAGGAATAAATTGATTTTGTGGCATTTGACCTATTTTATATAAAGACCGCAGTTGATATTTGAACACTTTCCAATTACTATTAATTTATAATATTATTTAATTAACAAAATAATGCATATGAAAATACATTTTAAATGGATGTAAGCTTCTTAAGGCTTTAATTCTCTACCCACTATTTTTCATCGATTAAATTAAGCATGAAATCGAAAAAAAAATAAAGAAATACTCAAGTGATTCCAAGTTTTTCTCTTCAGAGGACTTAATCATTAAAATTCACTTTGCGCCTGCTTTAAAATCAAATTTTTGGAACCGTAACGAGGGGGTTCCGAGAGGATGGTGCTACATATAGTACATAGTTTGGAAGCATATGGTGCCTGCTTCTGGGAGAATTATGTGGCGCAAAATAATAAAAGGGAAACTAACGCAGGCAAATTTATGCGTTGTGAAAAGTTTTTTCCCTTGCAGTTGGCTGCCATAAGACACAGCATACTTATGGCACCCACTGTCCAGCCTCTGAATGAAGTTTCTTTTTTTTTGTTCTATTTCGCTTTTCTTATTTTCTTTTTTTTTGGGAGGCCGGCAAATAAATTTTTTCGGCTTCTCACTGCCGCCTTCTCTTGCCTTTTCTCCATCTCCACGGCAAAATGAGGCGCAACGAAGCGTATGACAAACAGATTTTTCTCAAACACAAATCTGTGCTCCGAAAAGAAAAGCAGAGAAAAGAAAAGAAACGAAAAGAAAAGGCGCTGGCAAAGGCAAGAAAAAGTGTAGGAATTTCCATAAAATTAGAATAACAGCAGCCGGCAGCAGCGACGTCGACAGAGGCAGCACCAGCAGTGATTCTTTACCGCCGACGGACAGCCCCAAATTTATGAGCAGCGCCGAAAAAGAAAATATGCAAGGAGCCAGAAACAACAACGACGACAACGCGGAAAAGTGGGCAAAGCCTAAGCAGGGCACTGATAAAAAGTGAGTTAAACGGGATAAAGATAATGCTGTACTAGGGATATTAACAACAACAATTATACAACAGTCTAGCTAAGAAAAGACTGTTCCTAAAATATTTCAGAACACAAAAAAACAATTAATGTTTAATATATAAATATAGCTCAAATTAATTTGTTTACAAATATTTTTATACAGTTTAAGGAAGTCTACCAATTATAAAATATTTCTCCCTGTGCACCCACACTAGCATACTCACACACAACTAAAAAAAAAGCGAGTTCTACGCCAAAAGAGACAGCGGAATTGTGTAAAAAATAATTGAAGCCGAAGCTGCGACAGATTTTACACACGCACACGACTGTTGGCGGAGTCCTGGGTGGCCTTGTGGAGGGTGGAGGGAGTGCCTGGGTGCCAAATAAAATATTAGGGCAAAAGCAAAACCCTTTTTTGTCATGTCCGCCATTTTTGCCCCCTCTTTTCCTAGTTTTGTCCCTAGAGAATTTTTTTATTCGCGAAATTCTACCATTTTTTTTTTTTTTTTCAATTTGTCCTGTGCCAAGTTTTGTGGGAGAACTTACGGTAAGTAATTTATCTTGACAGTGGCTTTTGTGTGTGAATCTGTTCTACGCAGAATTTAATTTAATTTTAATTCTTTCGATTCTTGACCTCTTCTCTTTTAGAGATTTTAGTTTATTTTGTAGGTTTATCCTTAGTCGAGACCTCTTTAATATGGCATTTATTAAAGGCAATTAGTAAAGCAAGAACATACCAATAAGCAAGTGAAATATATTTATAGAATTTGGTTAGCAACGATTTTCCCTTCCCTAATTAGTATAAGATTTCCTGGCCAACAAAAAATGACAATAAAAAGGAAATAAAGGAAGAAAATTGAACCTGATTCAGTTGCCTAGAGATGGTGGCAAAAATGGTTAAAGACGGCAGAATAAAAATGAAAGATTTCTCAATCTTTTGTAAATACATAAACATATTTTTCTGCTGTGATCTTAAAAGGTTTTTTATTGTAAATTTATTTTTATTGTATATTTTATTAACAATTAGTTTGCTTATTTTATTTAATTAAGTTTTATTTAACAACAGTTAATAGAGGATAAATCTTTGTTGAGACTTTATAGTTTTGTTAAATCCATAAATAGAATCTAGCTTTTTGCCATTTCAACTTCGCTCTATTTTTTTATATTCCAAAGCGTGAATTTTTGTATCCTGTTTTTTTTTTTGTGGTTTACCCTATATATATATTTTTTTTTTTAGGTTTTTGTTATATTGCTACGTCGTTTGTGGTATTTTTTTGGTGATATTTGCTGTGGTGCAACTATTTTCCGTCGTTTTTCGTGCACTCTCTATCTCTATTTTTTGTGCTGAATTGGAATTACAAATTTTTTATTACTTTGCGGGCAACTCTTCTTCCTTTTCAGTTTTTTTTTGCTGCTGGTCTCTGGTTTGCACTAGAGTGTGTGTGTGTGTGTGTTTTTTCATAAATCTCCAAATTGAGATTTATGTTAGTTTTGCATATTTTAGCCATGTCCAAAAGCGGTTGGCATGGCCCACAAAAGGACGAGGCCAAAAGCTTTAAAACTTTTAGTTTTTAGCCGTGAGGCGAAGTGGAAGGGGATTAATAAATTAGTTTGCGGTCGAATTGTCGCTCTTCGGGCTCTTAACTTTTTGATTGCCGTTGGCGGTTAGCTGACAGATGGCCAGCAATTAGCTATTTAGGCGCCCAAAGTTGCGAATTTGAATTGCAAAAGTAAATCGGTTTTTTGCTGAGAAAATATAATAATTTTTTAAAGAAAATATATGTAATTATATGGCATTAACGATTTGAATTTAATTGAGGGGATGTTTGGGTAATAAAACAATCTGTTTGAGTATTTCTCTTTATAAGGCGAAGAGTAAATTTAATGTTAATTAGATTCAATGTAATTCTGAAAACTTTATAAAAAACAAGTGTAGTTTTAAGCCCCCGAGTATCACTTTTCCCTTCAATAATTTTGATTTCTTCCACTTGATGATTTACCTATTCAAAGTGTTTTCAATATTTATGCAAATGCCTAATCCACTGTCAGAACTTGAGCTCATCGCATAAACATAAGTATTTCTATTGGGATTGAGCCTTGTCCCCATCCCGAAAATCCATAAAATCCTCGAAAAGCTGCCAGATGTTTTCCTGACGCAATGGAGAAAGAGACAAGTGTAAAGAGGGACAGAGAGGGAGAGAGAAAGGCCTAATAATCTGTACGATTTGCCTTTTCGCCTTTTGCCAAGAGATTTATTACCGTCTCGTTGCGGATAAGAGGAGCGCAAAGACGGACGGAGGTCGGATCGGGGGATAAGATATATATCCGACTCGGGGACTTGTCTTCTTGTTTATGAATATCTTGCGTCGCATCCACTGCAATGAAGTCATTTGGAGACACTTCTGTTTCGGCTGCTGCTGATTTGGTTATTTATCATTATTTCTTTCTTTATGACGCCATGTGATACAATATTTATGTGCTCCGAGGGCTGGCCAAAGAGTTATGGCCGGCATTTGACATTGACACAGTTGCATAACTCGGGGGCCACATTCAACCCTTTATCAATTACTGCAGAGAGAGAGAGAAAAATTCAATCTCATTATGAGCTGTCAGTTGCGGAGGCCAATCAACGATGTCATTTTCCTCTAATTTGATGAGAAACCCACAATCAGTTATCCCCCCGTCTATATATGTCGTAGATTGATTTAAATAATGGAGAGAGAGAAGGAAGGGAAAAAGCACAAGACAGTTTGACAAATCTGTTGGCAGCTCGGAAAACTATTAGCATACGGGGGCTTACATATGTGAGCGGAGCTCGGAGCCCAATAAAACCCAACCCGAGGACCCCCCAAGGCGCTGACAAAAAACTTTCAGACAAGTTAATCATTTGCGGGATATTATCAATCCATTTTTGGGTTTTACCAAAACGTTTTTCACTACCCTCAGACAACAAAGGCATGAGCTAAAATGGGATTAAATTGATGCTCAAATGGAGGGAATAAAAATAAGCTAAAATAAAGTTGATTTAAGGCTTTAATAGCTTAAGTAGTCTTATAAAATATTTGCTTTTTATATTTTAAATCCTTTTTAATTTGTTTAATAAAGATAGTATTATATTTATGATATTTATACTTCTATAAAAATGTTTTTTTAATATTTATTAATTTATAATGACTTTCATTAGTTGTTATACTTTCTTTTTCTGATAGGGCATTTGCTCCTCGTTAAACCTTCGTTAGATTTATCCAATTTCATTGTTTCATCCGCACTTTGCCCTAGAATCCCCCATCATCCCGGCAGATGGAATTCGGATTATAGTTCGCCTCTGCGTGTGTGGGATTTGGGCACATCATTACACAAAACTCCCAAAAGTAAGCTCGGGCTCGTGCTTGGGACCGACCTTTCTTTCTGCTATATATTCTATATACAATTGGGGGTGTGAATGCTGAAGAATAGGAGGAGGAAGTTGGGGACAGGCAGCTGCTATGGCAACCATAATAAAGCTTATAACACTTTGCATTTACTACACTAATGCAAATACAATAGAAGGATGTGAGCAGTGGGTGGAAGAATTATTGCACTATCAGAAATACTTTAGAAATATGTTTACAAGTATATCTGAGACATCAAAATTATTTATCGATGAAAAACTTGTTTGTTAATAAAATGAAATACAATAAATTATCCTTTCCCACAGTGTACTGGGGACCTGCCTCCCATTTCGACTTCAATTATGCCCACATATGTCGGTTGAGGCACAAAATTTGTTTAAGCTTCACTCTGGGATTAAAATTTGCAACTCAACGAGCAGGGAGCAGGATCAGGGCTATCAGGGCCAGGACCTAGGACCCTGGATCTGTGGAGGCCAAGACCCAGGATGAAGGTCCAAGGACCCCTTGCTGTGCTGTGCCTGTGTGTGCTTTGGCTTAGATAGCCCCTTTCGGTTTGGGCCATTTGGTTGCTGCGGTCTCAGAAGTTCACTGCGGTCTGACTCTGGCTGCTGGAGGGATAAATCGGAGCAAAAGAGCCGGGATTGCCTTCAAGGACCCGACCTCCTGCAATGAGAATTGAACTCATTACGGCTAAAGGGATTGAGATTGAAATACAGGCCTGGGGGCTGGCATAATGCTTATTGGCTTGTTGTCGAGTAACAGGTAAAGGAGTAATTATCAGAGGACAGTGGAAAATGGGTTGGAAAATTGAGAATGACAGTGAAACTTAATATTCTGCAAATATTAAATGAGGCCTTCTAAACGTATATTAAGCTGAATCGTATTATGATTTGATTAGGAAAATTATTTACTTATTAATTGCAGTGTTTCAGAAACTATCCTTATTATCAAGTAAAATAGTAATTAGAATTTGATTTGAAAAAACTGACATTTCTTAATAAAACTTTAAAATTAAATTACTTTTCCAGTAGAAATGAATTTTCCTAGCATCATGCTCGAATTTTGCATTTCCTCCACAACAAGAGCATGAAATATACAATAATGTGATTTGAATTTGCCGCCGTATGCTTCCCACATTTTTCTTTGCCCTCTTGAATACCCCTTTAACCCCTTGCAGCCGGCGTTTTGTGCTGATTTAACACTTTAAGCCTTTTGCCACAGTGTGGCACTCAACAAGATGATTTATGGTCGGCAAACGCGAGAACAAGAAACGCAAAAGAGAACGGCAACTCGCAAAAGTATGCAACATACTGAAAAAATAAGTTATAAGTGGGTGGAAATATGGCAGAAGAGGGGGTTTACACTAAGAAAAATATTGAGAACTTTGTGTTTGTACTCAAAGCAACAGTTATCGAATTTAATATAATAATTCTGTCAATCTCAAGCAAACTCTTAAGCAAACTAAATAGTATTTTAAATTATATCTGAAGTTTATAGTCTTTTTATTTATTTTATTTTAAATTTTCCTTAGTGCAGCTTTCGGGAAAATGTCGACAGCAAGTCACTTAAAAATGGCTCAGCAAAAGGTGAACCAACACAGGCACACGGATGCGGACATGGCCGAAATGCACTTAAAATGCAATGCAGAAAGGCAGAATAAGAAGCAGGGAAAATGCAAGAGCAACAGCTACACTACCCAACACAACAACAACAAAACAGAGAAAGCAGCATCCACTGGAAAAATATACGAAAATAAAAGCAACATGGCGAAAATAAGTAGCAAAAAAAAAATAATAAAAGCAAAAGCAACAACATCAACCCAGTTACTTCATCGTAAGTTCAAAACACAGAAACAGAGTTCGGTAAAAAAGGATAATCATAATTAAATAAAATTATAAAGATCAATGTAAAATTGGGTACAGAAATCTGTGGAAAAAAGTATTTAAATCATAAAATAATATGGGTAATACTTTCTCTGGTTCTGCAACTTCAAGCTTGAAAAGCAAACTTTGTTCAGGAAAAAGCAATCGCCAGAGGTGACAGCACAAGACAGAAAAAACAATTTTATAAATATATTGAAAAAAATACTATTACTTAAAAAACTTCAACCTGAAGGCGGCCAAACTAAAGTTAAGTGTTATATACATACATATACCATACATACATACTTTCCCCCAAGTGTGCGGCTTCTGGCCAGGGAGCGTGTGCGAGTGTGGAGTGCCATCAGCAAACACTTTCAAGTGCATTTAAAGTGAGGCACAAACAGCAACAGCAGCTACTTCAGCACTCTCCTAGCCACTCCCCCGGCTTTTCCGACTTTTCCTACACCGTCCCACCCCGAGCTGTTAAGCCCAGACACCCACTTGAGCCGCCCATTGTCAGCCTGCCACGCCCTCCCTTTCCCTTTCCCTTTTCCCTTTACCCACTTTTCCATTTCCGCGCTCTGCCATTTTCAGCGTTTGTTGCCAATAATATTTACACTAAAAAATGTGCAATGTTTGCCATCAACACAACAAAAAAAATGAAAAAGAAAAAGAAAAGTGCAACAGTTTGCTTGGAAAAATAGGAAAAAACGGTGCAAAGAATAAGAGGGGTTTTACCAGGCGAAAATCCGGAAACGGATTCCGGCTGTGCCAAGTTTTGTGCCCAAGCAACAGTTTGCTGGCATTTTGTGCCTAAATATTTTCCAGCTAAAAGATTTCCGGAAAAGCTGTTACTATCTCGCACACTCCCACTATATGTATATATATCCCTCTCGTTTTTTGGGCTTATCCTGGCAGCCATCCTGTTGCTGTTGAAAAACTCTCTCTCTCTCTTCCTCCCCCCGCAAAGCTGGCTAATTTTGAGACCTAATTTGTGTCATCCTGTTTGGAAAAGTTCACTATCCCTACCTCCTGCTGCCCTGCTTTACCCTTTTGCCCGTTCATATCTCCGTAGTTGAGTGGATTTTTGTCTCATGTGGTTAGCCAGGGGATAATTCGCCATTGTGTGTGGGTGGAAATGGAAATGAAAACCAGTTGAGGAAGAAAGTAATTATCCTATCTAGTGGGAAGTATCAAAAAGGGATAAGTTGAAATGTGTGAAAAGTTGTATATTATTCCGGTAGTCCTTCACCACAAAACTCAACCAATTAGAGTCGGCAATTATTTTTAAATCTATTTTAGTTGTTAAAGAATTAGTATAAATTGGGAAATGTTATTAAAATTAAATTAATTGTTGATTTTTAAATATTCAAAACTTCTCTTTGTTTTTAAATACCAAATATAAGCCATTTATGATCTGCCTTTCGGTTACCCTTGAAATATTTTTCCATTTATTCTCATCGCCCCATTTATATCGACTGACATATGTCCTCTATTCATTTTTGCACATATTATTCATTTATTTTGATATATGTTTTCGCTATGACTTGCTCCAATTTAATGGCAACTCATAACCAAAAAAAAAGACACAAACTCCATCCGAAAATTTTCACACTCCATTCGTTTTCAATAAGTTGCAGCTTCGAATTAGGGGAGCTCCAAGAACACTGATGCACATGTGTATAAGGCAATATATTATTTTTTTTTTTTTGTATAAATATAAATACGTACAAGAGTTGGGAGAAAAGTCATGCTGACTTTCACTATATAACCTGAACCGAAAAAAGTTTGTGAAACGCGGGGCGAAAATTGTTCTCAGTCGGCTATGAATATCCAACATTCCCGTTCCACTTTTTTTCCGAGCTAACGAATTGAACTACCAGACAACTCCACCTTTTTCGCGTTTCGGATACCGGAGCAGCCTCAACAGATTGCGGCAACTTTGTGACGTTGCGGAAAGGCAAAAAAAAATATATATAGGGAGTCAAAAAAAGGAAATCATGGGAGTTGGAAAACCCTCTGGATGGGTGGGGCAGGCAGTGAAGAATATGGGTAAAGTATTTGCCATATATGTAAGGCTCACCTTCATGTGTGTGCGGCAAGACGTTGGCTGCTATAAAAATTACTTTGTTTGCCAGCTCCTTCGTCGTGCAATTTTATTGAGCCCCGAACCAGTGGCTGGCAAAAGTTTGCAATGCCTGGAAAGAAGCTGGGGAATCTCAGTCGGTTTCGGGGCAGAGATTTCTCAGTTGTATTGGGCTAGTTTCCCATATTATTTTTCTCTCTTTATTGCCATATATGCCATATGTGTGTCTGTGTGAATATAAACCAAAATCGTAAAAGTGATTTTGTGACGATTCAGCGACTTTTTGGTACAGGTAAAAGTACAGTCCTGCCTGCCTTGCCAGAGGGGTGTAAGGACTTGTTAGTCGAAAGAAATGGTACAACTTCCTCCTCCGGGTGATTGAAGAGAAATGATGCTATTGGGGATCCCAGGGAATGTTTTCCGAGACTCAAATAGTTTGGCTTAAAGAGTTGCCAGTTTGGGGGAGAAATTGCCGTCATAAAGCTGAGATTGTTGCAAAAGTTTTCGAGTACAAGATAACATATTTCGATAGGTGATGGTAGGTAGTAAAGCTTAAAGATGGGACTAGTTCATAGGGAACTTGATTTAGAATAAATGTTTCTAGGATATTTAGGGGTAAGTTTATTAGTAATTTTTTATTCCCTAATATTTTTCAGTGGTTTTATGTTCTATTTTTATTTACCCAGCATTCCGTTGACCTTGACTGGTTTCATTTGAGCTGCGTCTAATTAACCCCTTCAGGGTGAGTCAATTTCACAGTCCCCAACTGCCTTTTTCCCGAACTCTGTTGTTTTTGGTCTGCCCCCACAATTTTCTCTGTTCCATTTCTCCTTTTTTCGCACCCGTCAACTGCCTTGGGTCATGGCACATATGTTTTTAATTATAACTTCTGCACTCGCTCTCTCTCCCCTTCGATCCGAACTCAGACATTGCAGAATTCTCCTTGTTGGACTCACTCACTCACTTTTTTATGGGTTCTGCGCCCGAGGCTTTGTTCTACTTTTCACTCTTTCTCCTGCTTTGCTCTGCCATAATTTTCCCTTTTTGCGAATTTATGTTGCGTTACATTTACAACAAACGAGACATTTTATAGCAGATCATCAATCAATTTGTCAGGCTCCACAGTCTCTGACAGTCTTGTTTGCTTTTGACAATTATTTAGGCAGCAGGGTCTGGACCACGCCCTAAATATAATTAAACATTTGGCACTGCGGCCATGCGGCCATTAACTTATTTATAGCAGTGTGCCGGGAACAGCAGCCGGAATATGCTATAAAGTATAATTTTATGGCAGTGAAAACCACAGGCGCCCCGGACCCGAACTGGAAAAACAAAGAAAGAAAATGTCAAAAGTCTCGCAGTTCGGAGAGGAGAATATATTTGCGCGCAGTTGCCATGCGTTAGCAAAAACTTTTGCCACATTAATTTTCAGTCAGAAAAAATACTCCTCGCTGACGGAGTCTGTCAATGTTGCTGCTGCACATGCTGCACGTTGCATGCTGCATGCTGCATGCTGCATGTTGCCGCCGTGACAAAGGCAAATAAAGCGAGTTGCCACAAAATGAAGACAAATGGCAGCCTGCTGAAAGCTGTGTAAAGTGTGTGCCGAGTGTAATTAGACAAACATTTGGTCGGGCCAAGAGCGAGGCCAATTGCTAATTGCTTCAATCAACAAAAGTTTTCATATTTACGCCGGCGACAAACTTCACAAAAAGTGTTTTTTAATATTCAAGCAGAGAGAGAAAATGATGGTAAACATAAAAATAAATAAAATAGTTTTGAATTCAATTCCTGAATTGCAATATTATACTATTTTATTTGAGATACATATATCATACAATCAATAAAGTAAAAAAATAATAATTCCCTTTACAATTGCTGAAATAAAATCTTTTAAAATAATGAGGGAGGTCTCTTGCTTGCTAAGACTTTCCTGCAGTTCCTGCATATATTTTACCATTATAAAACATTGTTATTATTCTTCATTTATTCAATTAATTTTTCTCTGTGCATTTAAAATTGCACACTTGTCTCCTTCGCTCGTTGTATGAGTTTTTGGTACTGATCATTTTTGTAGCATTCTGCGTTAATGACAAGCGACGGAGCGCGGCTGTTTCTAATTGTTTTAGCACTTCGCCCGGCTGGAAAAGCGGGGAAATGGTAAGAAAATTCGGGGGAGAAGCAGCAGGCATTGTTAATGGATATTTTCCTCGTCTGCGGCAGGGCAAGTTCAATTTTTCGGTAAACTGTTAATTACACCAGCCAGCGACAAATTTTGAAAGATTCCAAAGCCAGCTGACAAATCATTTGTTTGTTTTTGGGGAAATAGGGAAAATAGGGGATTTTGGGCATTGGCCAAAGTTGGCTTCAGGGGCTGTGGCTTTGCCCACAGGAGCCAACCCAGCCACGTTTGACAAATATGGAACGGACATGAGGAGGAAAATCGAGTGAAACACGCCAGAGAAAGGGGTTGGGAAAGGGTAAAATTGTGGGGTAAATGGGGTGAAAATGACCCCGATGAGGAAGCAGTGGAAATGTTCGCTCTGCTCTTGACTGAGCAATTTAATTGCTGCTGCTGATGGAGATGTTGATGAGCTTGTTGCTAGTGTGCTAATGCCCCTGGTGTTGCAACTGTTGCTGCGGTGCCCATTGTTAATGCCAGAGGCTAGACGACGGCTGCTACTTGATGTATTTGCCAATGTTGCAGCTGTTTTAGGACAACGTCCTTAGATTAGCTGAAATTAATTGCTACGCCAGGGAAACAAAGTTTTCTGTTTGGTATTTGCTTTATAATACTTAAAGGCAAATGAAATGATAGATTTATCTTTTATAATATCACAGTAAGATCTCCTTAACTTCCTGCTTTTCTCTACAAATTATCCCAGAGTCATATGTTTCCATAACGCACTGTACCGTAGAGTTATTCACACAACTCAGCCAAGTTGAAGTGGCCTCAAATCGTAGTCACGTTGCCAACATTGCGATAATTGTCTCTAATAACTTTTGATGGCTGTAATTAATCCCCAGTGGCGACCTGCCCCTGTGTCGCCATCCATCAGGCCCCCCCGCCCCGACCTATCCATCATGGCTCCTCTCTGGCTGGTCCAGAGGATGTCAACGATGAGGAGTAGCAGCGGCGCATCATCATCTCGGGCGATTCTGTCAGCCGTGAAATTGACACGTCTTTGGTATTAAGTGGCACATTGAATAGTCCAAATTAATACCCATGCTCCATGGCTGTTATCCGCGTAGCTTCGAGTTTCAGCTGGTCAATGGATTAGATGGGAACCATAAAGTGGAGAAACCGAATAAGATAATGTTCAGAAAAAATAAATTAATGGCTTTATAATTGCAGAGGGTATAATCTGAAGTAAGCAAATTGTTGAGTCACTAATTCATACTTTTTCCAGCTGATCTGTCTAATTTTTTATCTTTTAGGGAACTTCCCTATAATTTTCTTAATCTTTGAAGAATCTATTGTTCAAACAATGGCTTAATGCCCAGAGATCTATCTTCAAAGGCTTCTCACGCACATTTTCTCCCCATTGTCTTATAATTTTTGCACTTTCCAAAAGCAATCAAATCGAGGGCGTAACCCGCTTGAGGTGAATGGAGGGGAGCTCGTAAAGGGGCCTAAATGGTGCCTAGATGGGTGGGTGTTGCCTTCAGCTGGTGGATGGAGAATGAAAATGAACATAAAGTGAGCAAATGTGCCATAAATTAAAACTAAATGCCGGCCGCCGCTGTCAAAGGCAGAAAAACTGAAGACGAGCGGCGACTGCAGTCGCAGTTAAGATTAACGCAAACGCAAACGCACAGACACTGACACACGCACACTCTCTCGCATCTGCCACGCCCACAGAAGAGGGCGTTGGCACCCACACACACACACACACACACACACGCATACAGAGAGACTTTCTCATAGATGTCAAGCATTGGCCGTCATGATTTACGGCTTCGCATTGGGGGAAAATTGCGCATACGACGCGTGGCCGCCGCGAAGAATTTGTTTGCCCATTTTTTTCCGCTATTTTCCACTGCTGCTGTTGCTACTGCGTAGCTCATAAATCGTACACAGGAAAAGTATTTCAATGCAAACGAGTGTTGACGGGTAAAACAGAAGTCGAGGCCTCGAATACCCTTTAGCAGGAGGTTAATTTCTTTACTTTTAAAGGAGTTATTGAAGAAATTTATTTTAATTTATGATAAAAATATTAAATAAAATTAAATTTATTATAGAAACATTATATTTTAGATATTAGGTGAAACAAGATAAACTTAAAACCCACCTGAGAGTTATAATGTTTCATATTTCATAATATTTTAATGTAAACTCAAAACTAATACAGACAGAACTTCCTTGGATTTATTTATGTTCGTGCAAAAAAAGCAATTAAAACATTTCCCAGGAATTGTAAAATAATTGAAGGCAAAACAAGGAGTTTGGCTAGCAAAAAAAAGAAAAAGGAAGACATATTGTTGTTTAGAATTAAACTCAGCCTACATGAAAAAGTCTCTGGCACTTTGGGTGGTCGCTGGCGTTGCCTGCCGACTTTTTCGGTGGCGACACTTGGCAGACATTTGGTCATTTGTTGGCACAGCTTGTTGCGCGAGGAAAAGTGTGGAAAACCGGGCAGACGGGGCTAAGAAAAAAAAGTTTGCGCCACATCATCTTGTTAGCATTTTGTCAGCCAAGTTGTCACATTCGCTTCAGCGTGAGATCTTCACTTTTTTGCCGGCAACAAGTTGACAATAACTACGGGGTGAAGGGTGTGAAAAACGGATGGAAAAGGGGCACAAATTGGGTGGGAGGCAAGTGGGTGGCTAAGGGGGGAAAGTGGGAAGACTGAGAGGCTGAGGAGACTTACGGTGCAATGGTTTCCTTTATACACTTTCACCCCTATCCCGCATGCACTTTACGCCTCACTTGACTTACATTTGGGCCAGTGACGACGACGACAACGAGTGATGACGACGACGCCTCCGCCTTGCTTTTGCTCGCTTTTCCTCTTTTTTTTTCATTCATTTTTCACCCTTCACAGGCCCCCGGCCTCTGTCGCGCAAAATCTTTAATTGTCGCGCAATTTTCCAGTTACTGCATTTGTCGCCTGCGCCCGCACATCTTACTTCTCACACTTGCTGGGCGCCCTCCTTGAAATTGCCAAGGAATCCATGTATTCATTCATTTGTCCCACAGCACGAACAGTGGAATGAAATGGGGGAAATTGGTAACAAAAATGCCAGAACATATTTCATATTTCTTAAGTAAAAATTTCTGATACTCACTCTATAAATTGTGTTCTTTAAATTGTTCTTAATTTCCCAATAACAAAATATCTTTGGACTTATTTAAATCTGTTCAGCACATAAAACAAGCATAATATTTTACAATATTTTTATGGTAGCCACTGAGAGGGTTTAAGCAGCTTCTTGGAATGCGGCAATCTAATCTTTATAGACTCAGAGTTTATGGTTAATTGGAATACGACATTCCTTCGAAGAAACATAACGAGGTGAGAGGAATTCTCAGAGAGAGAGAGAGAGACTATAATTTCTATATATTTCCACTGTGCATTCAAAGACTCAGCCATTCATTCATTCATTCACTGGGGGATTCTCATCTTTCGCAACTCGTTCCTTCTCCTTTGCTGCTGCTGCTGCTGCTGCTGCTGGTTGACTGGCTGGTTGCATTCATCTGGGGCGCCACTTTCCGATGCAAGTGATATGCTGCCCCCTGACCTCTCGCTGCTCGATCCCTTTGTGCCACGCCCACTGCAACTACCAATTAGGTGGGCAGAAGGCGGTGGCAATTTCAATTAAGAGAATTAATTGCGTGCAAGGCAGCCGGTAGTCGGCAGTTCAAGAATGGGGAATTCTCAGCTGGATGGGCTAGATAAGTGTCACTTATCTAAATACATATTTACCTGGCAGCTGGGAAAAGTGAGTAAAAGTAAGGATAACTGCCGGAAGGTGGGGTAAATCAAGCCAGAGGCAGGGTGAAAAAACTTTGTATGCGGGCTGCATGTTGTCAAAAGCGGAAATTGCAGGAAGCTGAAGATTTTTATCGATGCAAGTAGACAGGCGCCAGTAGCAGCAGCAGCAGCAGCAGCACTCGAAGGAAGTTTAACAAACCACTATGAATATACAAACCACCTACACCACCTGCACCACACCACCTATCACCACCCACAATGGCCAGAGGAAAAGCCAGAAAAGCTTTCGAAGCCATTGCTTCCGTTGCTCTTCAAACGCGATGTCGAAACCGGAACAAAAATTCCCCAAGAATTCCAATTAGGGAAAGATCAAACGATCCAGAAAAGGGAAAAAAAGAAAAAGCACCAGCATAAACATTATGCAAAAGAAAAGCCATAAAATTTAGTCAATCGATAAACGAAGTCACAAGTTTTTCATCATCAATGGTGCAACCGAGACAGCGGCGAGGAGCAATTCCTAAAAAGCCTTCAACCATAAAAAATACATTTTACGATCCTCACGCAAACTACACTACACTATACCTAAAGCCCCACAGACACTGAGATAGCATCGGGTTGTGGAAGAAAGAAAGAGAGGGAGTGCAGAGTGGGGAAAGAGACGGGAACAGGGACATTGCTGATGTAAAGTGTCACTTAAAACGCGCTCAATATTTGATGGCCCGAAGACAAAATTGAGCCACCTCCGCAATGCAAATGAAAAATAAATATATGTGCAGCGGTATACAGGTCGTGACATTACAGTAAAACCTGTTACACAAATGGAAACTTTACCCAGGGAACCTTACAAACTTTTCATTTGAATCTTTTATTTTAATATTTTTTCAACACAATTCTTTTTTGATAATTAAAATATGAAGAATTCCTATCCAATAAAAATATTTATAAATTAAAATGAGTCTTAGAAATCTTATAAATATTATATACTCATTATATAGATTAAGATAAATAAATGAAATAATTAAACGTAATTTTTAAAGAATAAACCTGTTAAGAAATTAAAGAATTCCCTGATTATTCTATATTAAAACTTGTTATTCTTCCAATAATACCTAAGTATCTTTTTGAATTCATGTAACAATTTGAATTGCTTATCGCAAATAGTTTCATTGTTTTTTAAAAATATTTAGCCAAGCCAAAACGCTCTGTTCGTACTTTAAATACAATGTGGAACAAACACCTCCCCGGCACAGAAAGGTTCCCTTTGGAAGCCCAGGAAAAACCTCTAAACGATCTTGGGGCAAACAACGTGAACGCATTATAAAAATGTTTTACGATGCTCAACCCAAAACGAGACTGGAGAAAAACAAAGCAACAGAATAAATGCTGAGAAACCGATGCAGAGCGAGTTTTATTATGTCGTCGAGCGTACGCGAGATAAGGTCAGTTCGGAGGGGAGGGGCTGAAGGGAAGTAGGTGCGAAGAGGGGAGTGGGGAGGGAGAGGGGTTGGGGAAAGGGAGGGTGGGGACAGAGGCCAAAGAGCAAGGGGCCCAGTGGATTGACCGCTTTGCATGTCGCGCGCTGCATTAAGCGAAACCAAAAAACAAAGCCGATGACAGCGCAGCTGAAAAGTGGGGGACTTGTGCACTTGAAAAAAAATATTAAAAATTCTGTCAAGAGAAAAATACATTTTTTAAAAATATTTTAACAATATAAGATGAAGAGGATAATTGCAGATCCTTTAAGCAAATACCCTTTTTTGGTGATTTAAGAAAAATGTAAACAAGTTAAATTTTTTTAGAGTTTCTTTCACTGGATTTCAGGAAAAGGGAAGGAGAACTTTGCAGGGAATAGTGGAGAATGTAGATGGAGAAGGAGGCAGAGAACAGAGAACGGAGAACAGAGCAGCGACGTCTGGACATGAGCGCGAACATGAATCGCTGACGGCGTCAGCTTAATGGATATGGATATGTTGTATATGGATCTGTATTCCATGTGTGCCGACAACTGCCAGCTAAAAATTAACCCAAGATCTATGAGCTCCGTTCTACACTAAAAAGTACAAATTGGGATAAAACAAAAAGGTAAACACTAAGCTACATAACATTAAAAATTTGTATTTAAATTAATTTGATGCTTAAATATATCAATCAATATTATAAAATTCTCTAAAAGTTAGGACTTAAAGGCTTACTAAAACGCTAAACTAAAAAATAACCCAATAAACTTTCATCTAACTAAAAATACTCTAAGCCATAAAGCCCAGCTTTTTGAACTTTTTAAATTCGTAAACTGAAAATAAACAAACTAATAATAAAAGTTGAATAAATACATTTCGCATATATACATGTAAAAGCCATAAATACACTGGGGGCTTTGGTTATGCAAAAATGACTTCATAAATATTGCATATGCCTAATGCATTCAGTGAAAAAATACAGCAGCACATATTGTATTTAAAAATCGTTCTAGCTATGATAGCACTTTGAAATTAAGGCAAACAAAATAAATTAAAATTTTGCTCTTATTTTATTTATGTTGCTGGCTGTAAAATATTCTAGTAAAATTATCGAGTGACTACTAAACCCACTTGGAAAATATATATTTAAATTTAATTGTTTTGAGCAAAAGATATTCCTTACTTTGAATCTAAATATTTTGCAGGGAATTCCGTCTTTAATGTATAGTGTCTGTTCGATCCTATATTCCCCCTTTTAATCCCTTTTATTTTTTCATTTTTTAGAGCTCACTCCTTTTTCTATATATTTTTCAATTTCATTATCAAGTTTAATGCCTCTGGACCATCGGTTTACTTAGCGTTCGGTCAGACGAGTATAAAAACATTGGAGGCAAAGGTCTTGCGGCGGCGGTGACCTTTCGAGGAGATACCATGGCAGCCCGCATTATACGTATGTGAAGCGCCTTTTAGATCGTTCTTTTTTTCGTTATGGGATGGTTGTTGTTTCAGTTGCTTGTTGGCTGATTCAATTGAATGTTTGCGGCTGGACAACGACAACTGGCGACTCATCAATGCCACGTCATCATCCTTTTTTTATTTTCCAGAGGCGCAGCAGAGGGTGAAATACACAAGGGAAGGGATTGAACGTGGGTGAAAGGGGGCTGAGAATGCCAACGATTTAACGATGGCTGAACATATGAAGCAATAATAACAAAAACAGCGCGGCAGCCGCAACAGAAATAACAAAAAGAGCAGAAAACGCGACTTCCACAGTGGCAAATTGAGTTGTTTGTTGTTGTTGCTTGCATTGATGTTGTTGTTATTGTTGTTATTTTCACATTAAGAACGACATGCAGCTGGCAAAGAAGGTTAATTGTTGTTGCCACTGCTGCCGTTGTCATCGATATTATGATATTTTTTTAAATGAAAGTCTGAGGAAGGAAAAGACCCCCAAGAGATGAAAGGAAAAGTTCGGCACGACTGTGGAAACAATAAAGCAGAGTGATATATATATGCAAACATTTAATTATTCGATTGATAAATAATAAAATATTGATAAATCAGGCAGGCAAATTATTTAAGAAATACAATAATGTTCAGACTGACAGATAAAAGAGTAAGGAAATGCAAATGTGTTGCCTTTACAACTCAATTAAAATATTTATACATTCATTTTGACATATCATGAATTAAATAAAGATATTTTAATGCTTTTAAAATATGGTAGCATTTTTTACTTATGTTTGACTAGTAAAAATATTGTTCTATATTTTTAAATACAATTTATATTCATTTTATGATCACACGAAGCATTTGCTTTATCCACCTAATGCACTTTGTATATATTTTTTACAACATTATAAATGTAGTTAACAAGCTAAAAGCAACATTCTATCTATAAAATAAAATGTATGCCACATTTAGTTGCCACTTAGTTTGGTGCTTTTTTATTTAATCTCTGGCAACTTTCTAATTGTAAATATTTTGTAATAAAACAAGCTCTGATAAATCGTGTGCTAAATTTTATTACCTTTTTGTTCTACGTATTACCGCACTGTTAACCGCTCGACAAGCACTCAAAATGTTGCTCCCTACCCCTTGGTACCCCTTAGCAGCCCTGCAGCCTGGAGAGTGGCCACTGGCTACCCCCCTTGATCCTGGGCACCCACTCATTCCATTGACGGCAGCAGCCGGCAGCCGTAAGTGCACAACAATTCGCTGGCCAGCAAGCACACAGACAAAGGCAGCGATAACAACGATAACATTTTAGCACATAAATTACAAATTCATGAAAAATTTTATGCTCGTGTTGTGTGAACTCTTTTATTTTTGCGCTTTTCAGGTTTCCTTTGGCATTTTTTGTTTTCTGTTTTCTGTTTTTGGCGGTAAACGCAACGAATGTTGCTGCTGCTGCCATTTATGTTGCTGTTGTGCCAGCAACATGCAACGCAAAACGCAGGGACAGGGATCGAAGTGGGGGATGGGGATAAAGTTGGACAGATATCGCACATACATATACATATAGTATATGCACCTGGAATGGGATTGAGGTTCACCCAGAATTGTCCGCAAAAGGTGGCGGCAAAGGTGCAGTGCGGTCAATGCGTTATTTGCAATTCATTGCAGCCATGGGAATCCAAATGGGAAAAGGCAGCATTGTGGGAGGAGGTGCACTAGAAAAAAATAATATAATAAGATTTATATGTTTTCCTTTTCTCTTCAAAGTCAAAGTTCTCTTCGCCAGCCTACAGATTCCTTCAAAAAACGCTGTACAAAATGCTGTATGTATTTATATTAATCTCTTTTTTTGCAGTGTAATTTTTCCCCAGCGGTATGAGGATGAAAAACAGATGGAGCAGGCCAGGCGACAGATGAACCAATGGCCAAGAGGTGGAAGTTGGGCAAAGGAGACTGGGACACCACGCCGTTCATGGTCCGCTTTCGGCTTTATGGCTTAATTTTTGCCGCTCCTGTTGTTGCTGTCGCTGTCGCTGTTTGTGCCACACATTTCGCAAGCAATTTAAATGCTAATCAATTTGCCGCGTTTCACGCTTCGCTTGCAACATGGCAATCTGCCCCACATGTGAGGCTAAATGTACCACCAACCCACCCATCCACCAAACTGCAACTGCAATTCAAACAAACAAAGTTGCCCAGAAATTATGAAAAGGCAACGAATTCTGCACAGGGCCCCAAGCAGAAGCCAAATGAAATAATAATCACAGGCTAGGGAAATAAATATGGAAAGAAAAAGGACATAAGACCAAATAGTCGAAGGTTTAATACCTTAAAAAATTGAATAGTTAGAGCTTTCTTAGAAATTGTAAGTAATTTGAACATATCTGGATAAAGTTAATAAATAAATATTAGAATAAAAGAATTTTCCTTTTAGCCTAATTAAAAATAAACCTCTAACTGACAGCAAATGACTTTATATTTATTTAGCAAATACTATTCCCTCATTAGATTCGGAATTAACCTTTAGACACCCATTTCCCTCTCTCTCTCAAATGCCGTCAGGTATAACATGGAATTTAAATAGAAAAATAAATTTTACAAAATGCGAATTTGTTTTGGTTCTTGGTTATTTTTTTGCATAACTCGTCTACTGCTGTTTGCTTTTTCTAGACCAGACCAGAAACAGAACACATCAGAGGGAACTAAGGGAAAATACCGCCAAATGCAGAGAAAGAGAAAAGTTATGAGCGATGGCGCAGGTTGAAAAAATGCAACACGTAGCATTTGAATAAAATGTGCCTGGGAAATACGAGTGGACGGAGATAGGGAAATTCTCCGATAAGCGTAGGCAGGCGGAAAGAGAGAGAGGAAGTCAGGGGAAAAAAAATATAGAACAAAGTTTGATTTATGATTCCGATTCGGAGATTTGTAGATGCGCGCACAAGCCAAAATCGAAATCAGTTGCACACACAAAATACGAGCTTAGATTGTGATAGAAAATAGTGTCAAAAAATATTCTTTAACAAAGTGTTTCAATATTTACTAAAAAATATATATTTCAAAACTGAAACTATTAAACTTTTCCACTGATTTTTAAAAACAGTCTCCGCTTAACTTCCACTTCGCAATAACCACTAAAAAAAAGTGCACTCTAATAAAGATAATAAAAAAAAAGACCGGCAGCAGATGGAGTAGCGTAATAGGAAAAAAAAACACCACCAAGATGAAATTGCATTATGTCGATTTTGTGGATTTTCCTATGCAAAGAGAGGAAAATTCAGGCTAACAAAAAATGACGAAAAAAAAACGGGGCAAAGGAGGAAGCTCAACTGGCTGCAAGTGGCTCAATGCCTCAAGATGTGGCAACATTGGTCTCGGCCCGAAGTTACTTTGCATCCTTTAAGCACAGGTCCTTGGACGGGACACAGAGATGAAAAATACTAAAAAAAAAAAAAAAATCCGAAGCCAGCGGAATAATGGAAAATAAGGAGATAAAGAAGTTTTCATTGGTTTCGGCTGCAGGCTGATGAAGCTGAAGCAGCAGCTTCAGGTATCCTTCATCCTTTTCAGCCGGGCTCATAAAAATCATTCATTTACAAAAAGCCAAATCGCAAAACCGGCAGCCAAAAGCTAAAGTGAACTGATAGATTTAAGATATGATCCAGGAAGTTTATATTTTGTGTTTAATGAAAATTCTTTTAAGAATGCTATTTATTTTCTTGATTAAAACCAAAAAATATCATTGCATGTCGATTTATAGATTCAAAAATCTTTATAATTTTCATTTCAGTTTTATTGATTTTCAAAATAGTTTATTTTCCCTGGTTTATTGCTTTTTTGATATGTTGCCCAATAAAAATGCTATTATTATGTCGAATAATTCTTTTGAAGTTGATGAATTGTGTCATAAGATTATAGAGTTTTTTATGACCGCATCTGTGACATGGTTCTAATCTATGAGGAAGTAATAATTAATTAAAACAGAACCAGATTAAGTAGAAAAGGTTCCACGAGTGCACTTAGCAAAGTAGGACTAAGTCGCAGGCTAAGCCAGAATATTTGCTTTTGCCAAGGCTAACCTTGCCTTCACCCCCTCACTTTGCACACAAACCCGAAAAACCACAAATTTCACCCCACGGAAATTATCTGCCTTAAATTTGTGTGTTATCTAGGCACACGACACGACTTACTTTCGACGAAGGGAAGAAGTCAGGGCAAGGACTGGCGGCTGGGCGTGTTTTTAATTGCCAAGGACAATTAAAAACAATTTTGCAGGCACAAAAGAGTTGGCAATAAATTTAATTGGCCTGCTGCCGTTACGCCCATTGATTATTTTGGGTTGTGGGCGGGGGTAGCGAGCACTTTCGCACCTAGTGACAAGGTGTCTCAGGGTTGCCGCCGCCCGAGGAGGAACTCAGTGCTTGGCAATGGGGTGTCTTCTGTTCTGTGCGCTGGTTTTAGCCGGAATGGGGCGGCAATTTATGCGGCTGTCAGTTGCAGGGGCAACTTGGATTTTTATTGGCACCCGGCACGGCACGGCACGCAGCCAGAACTCGTTCAGCTTCCTCTCAAGTAATTGCATCGAGCACATAAATCAATTGAATTGCATTTTCATGCGACAAGTTTGGCCAACCCCCGATTGTCTGCGAGTGAAGTGAAAGCCAAAGTAGTTTTTCACGCTGCCCTCTGGCTGTCTCTCATCTTTTTAGCTGGTCTTTGGACCCTTTGGACCGTGGCATAATCAATTGAAATTGCAGCCAGCGCGTCACTAGCAGAAGTGTTACAATCCCCAACCAAATCGTAGTCCAAGTCTAGCTTAATCCCCCACAAAAAGTACTAGAATTTTCCCCCGTTTTCATTGCACGTCCACAGATTATCGGCGACTTCGTTTATGGCTTATCAAATTAAATGATTAATGTTTTCCCCATGTTTCCTCTCTGTAGATTTCCTTCACTCTGTTCACTGTTGTTCCTGGAAAATGTCACTGACAACAGTTTTCATTTCTTCTGTACTCTTCGTATTTTATTTTCTTTCTCGAAGAAGAGTTCAAATGGTTTTCGTGTTGCGGTTGTCGGTTTGGTTTAAGTTTCGTTCAACATTTTATTGCGAAACTTTTGTTTGTGGCGACCTTTATGCCAAGCTGATTTGTGGCTGAGCGAATTGTTTTGAAGCATTTAGTGTCAATAGGATCCAGGGAATTAAAACCAACCGTAGGTGTCATTTTGATGGCTGGTTTAAGTGCTATTGAACTTTAAGTTGGTTTAAAAAGTTTCTGGAGTTATATGGAGCGAAAATAAAGGTCAGAATCTAAACGAAGAAAGTTCTTATACATAGAGTTATGGAAGCTCTTTTTATTGCTTTATTAATTAACATACTTTCTTACTTCCCTGTTCAACAAGAGCTGTCACTGGAGCTTAAGAAATTAGTGCTTCCCTTAATATATTACAACTGCATTCCTTTTAATGACACGAAAATCATGCTTTCACTTGCATTTTCCCGTACTCAAAATTCTGGAAATTCCATCTGCAAAAATCCTCATCATTCGCAGAGCCCATGATCCCCACACACACACATCGCATTAATCAGTCAGGGCAGTGGGACATACAGACAAATACGCACTCGAAAGTATAACTCATCAGGGCGCAAATTACAAAGACAAACGATGACTGACAACCGCAAGGCTTTTTTGGCTCACGAACTGGGCGGGTGGAAAGTTGGGGGTCACCACTTAGCACCCGCAATCCATGGAGCTGCAGCTGAAGGGAAACTGTGGAAAGGGAGAGCAGGGCAGGCAGCAGGCAGGAGAGCGTTTTTGTTAATTAAACAAATGCCGCAGTGACATGTGCACATCACGAGAGATGTGATGACTTTGCCGGGGTTTTGGTTTGGGCCGCTGCGGTTTATGCATCTGCATTCGTGACGGGGGTTGGGCGTTGGGTGGCCCTATATCTGTGAATGTTCAGATAGGGTATGCAGGGTATTCGGGTTGATGGGTGGATGGGTGGCACACTGACAATTCCGGTTGACAAAAGCACACACACACACACACAAATAACGGGGGAAAGCAGGCAATGTCGCTGACAATGGCTCCGCATGCAATTTAATTTATTTCAATTGCAACGGAATTATTACGACAGACGACAAAGTGCCGTCGCAGAGCAATTTGCTTGCACAGCATCGCTCCCCCCGTCCTCTAGCCATCTTTATCGTTTTTTTTTTTTTAGGGAATTGTTAATAAACAAATTCATACGCGAAGAAAGTTAGCGAGCAGCGAGCGTCGATTTCAATTAAACAGACGCGTGGCTCCCGTTGCCCACTCAAGTTGATAATGACCACACAGTGGCTTCCGGGAGGGGATTCTGCGGGGCCAGAAACTTGCCCAGCACAGCGGTCAGGAAGTTGAAGAAGTTTATTTCCTTTGGGGATGTTGTTGTTGCAATGCACGCACAATGGTTAAGAAAGCAGCAAAAGTGTCACAAAAAGAGAGAGAATAGGGGAATTTTTCATGAAGAATTAAAGAGGAAAGTGAACAAAATTATTAAATTAAATTTAAGGGGAAAGTAACAGGTATTTTAATTTAATTTTTCCTTTTCTTTCAATTAAAATTAATTATTAGAAACCAATTTGTTTATAAGAAAAACCCAACTATCCCCTTCACATGGATCTCTGATATAAAATGATATTTTTAGCACCTCCTTTCAAACCAATCTTTGCCAGTGTTAGCAATTCCAAAGTCTCTGTTCAAGACACCCAATTCCCGGTGGCAATTCTCAGATGCAATTTCGCAATGTTAACCCATCGTGGGTGGCATGGGGCATTCAATTTCGCCACTGTTGATTTCCTCGGCTTCTTGTTGCTTTTTGTTCGTTGTGGCAAACAAAACACACTTTTATTTTTGCTGTTGTTATTGCTCGGCTTGCCCAGTTTCAAGTGTAAATTAATTTATGAGGCACGCCATGGAGCCGGCGCCAGGCTGCGGTCACAGACAGGCTCTCCCCTTCCCAAAAAAGCCCCCCATTTCGTGGCAGGGGAAATGTCAGTCAGAGTGTGAAATTTCATATTTGAATACGCGCCAAAACGTTGACAAATGAAGTCTGCATAATTGGCTAACATTTGGTCATGGATATGGAGAGCTTTTCTGAATAAAGGCAGAGAAAAATGTAGGTAAATTCATAGAAGATTAAAGATATTACTGGGAAATTTATTCTAATTAAATCACTGATATACATAGACACTTTTAAGATTTTATTGTTATTTTTTAGATTGATAAAAATGTCAGATAAATTTATTATAAATTCAGCTTTGATTTTCCCTGGTTTTTCTCTTGGTGCACTGACAAACCCCCCTTCAATTTAAGTTGATTTAACTCACCTTTCAGTGTGCCGATGAAAAACAGAGCGGCCAGCAAATTGAGATGGCCAAACATGTTGATTGTTGATTGTTGGTTTCTGTTTCGGTTTTTGTTTCAATGGTTCCCTCCTCCTGTTCGTCCTGCGGGTATCTGCAATGGAAGAATATAAATAAATATTTAAATAATTATTTATTAAATTAGACAAGCCGGGTGAGTCACAGGACAGACGGCAGCAATTTGTTTTGCTTGTTTGGCCGAGCATAATAGAGAGATATTTGTTTTTTTTTTCATTTGGGAAGAGGGCGTGGGGCCCAACCCTGAAAAACAATAACGGAAGAGCGCCAGCTGTCACCTGTGAACTGTTACCTGTTAGCTATTACCTGTTACCCGGCCACCAGTCAGCCAGTCGCCGGCTTGCTGTCATCATTCAAATGTCATTTTCCCGAAAGGGGGGAGCCACAAATTGCTGTTTGACACGGCACCTGACGCTAATCAAAACTACACATGCACTTTTGGGGGAATCCCCCCCCACCCTGCGTGCTCTGCCCTCGAAGCAATTAAGCCCGGTTTTGGGCCTGCTAAATTTTCATTACTGTGGCCCATTGTCCAAAAAGAGAATTTGAATTCGATTGGGAAATCCACTGGGCAAGGCCACCTCGCCCCTCGCCTTTTCCCCCATCAATTCGAAAATCGTTCAATGATTGTCATCGTAGGTGTGACTAATTGTTGGTCATTTATCTTCTCTGCTTTCTTCTCGGATTGAAATTTTTTTGTTTTGGGATTGTATTGCTGTTGTTTGGTTCAATGTGTCCCTGGTCTCTTTGTTTTTTCGGTTTTCCATAGAAGTCATGAATAATTTCCGTTCTAAATGGAAAGAAAGGTTGGGCAGTCAGTGTGTGTGTGTGTGTGTATCCTCTGAGAGGATTCCTCTCCTTCGATGTGTCTCTAATTGATAGATAATTGAAGACCTCCGAGGGGCAAGGGGCTGGGGGATTGATCAATTGGCCAGAGATGAGGCAGCAGATGATGAATGAATATGCCTGATTGAGTGAGGGATAAGTCGGGACTCAAAACTGATAATGAATGGAAATTCCAGGCTTTTTGCGACGAATGATGTCATCTGTGAAAGCAGGAGAATATTTCTTTCAAGATATATGATACCTCAAGAGAAGATAACATAGCAATGCATTTATATTTTAATTTAATATTAAAGATATGTATTAGTAAATTCCCTCAGTGTGTATCTAAACTAATTTGCAATTAAAATTACTCATTCATCCTAGCGACAATCGTATCAAATTGCATTCGTATTAGCAATTGCCATTTCAAAATATATTCTTCATTAAATTCATGTTATTTATAAAAATAAGTGGAAATTCCCTCATTGAACGATGACTTGAAATTAGAAATTTTGACGTTCAATTACCAATGGACTCCAAAAAAATCCTCTGACATGAAGCTCCATATATGGTATGTATTTATTTTCCCCATGTAGGTCACTCAAAAACACTTTGATTGACAAATGCAGAAGACATTTATGGTGCGGATGGAATAGAATCAAATAAATTAGAGCCTCGGAATGACTGTCAGAAACGGTTCGCATGCAATCTCCTCCTCCTCAAAGGCAGATGTAAACTTGGGCAATTCAACGGAACGAAGCCAAAGTGGAAGCTAAACTAAACTCCAACAGCGATTGCGACTATCCTGACTATAATGTGACTTGCACATCCGTGTATCTGGGGGTCCTTGTATCTGTTCGTTCGCTTTGTATCTGTTCGCTGGCACCGTAAACAAGTCAACAAGGACTCCGAACACGGGACACAGTGCCGACTGCCATGGGCAACACCCCCGCTTCCCGCTTCCCACTGCCCACTTCCCTTTGTTGAGTTTTCCCTCCCCCCTCACGACAGGTGCACAAAACGGGGCCCTAACTTCGTCACACACGTCTCACTTTCCCCTCGGCCTTCGTTTCTACTCCTCCTCCACTTTTTTTTTCCTTGCTGGCAAACTAATTTCAAAGCAAATGCGATACAGTCACAAGTGACTGAGACGAGGACTCCCCAGCCGGTTGTTGGGTTTCCTCCGGTGGTTCAGGTTGCAGGGCTCTCCTTAAACTCAAATATTGGTAGCAAGTTCGGTGCTGGGTGTGTTTTTTGTATATTTGTTTTACTTGATTATTTACATATTATTTGAAAAGGTTTTTTAATAAATTTCTTTAAATTTTTGTTATTTTAAATTAAAACCTAATTTTCTAGGGAAAGTAAAATTGTTTAATTGATTTTAAAAACCTTCTACTTTATTATAATTCAACTTTTTCTTTCCTCAGTGCATTCCTAAAAAAAAAATCTCATATCTAAAACTGAAAGCTATCTCTTCCACAGCCACTTTTGTGTTTTTTTTTTCGGCAGCTTCATTTGCATAATTCTGTCGTTAACTGGCGGAAAAGTGTAATCGAATGAACGAGTAGATAGTAGAGCCCAGGGGATCTCAGCTTTGCCATCCTTATTTAAAAAAAATCCCGCACTTTACTTCAGTAATTAGAATGTTAAAATGTCAAAATAGGAATTACATTGAAATTTTCGCCCAAAAAGGATATCATTTTAGAGCAAAACAAAACCAAATTTGAACAAATGGTCATTATGGTCAAATGTCAGCAGAAAACAAAGCGAAAAGCCCTAAAAGTGTGACGTGTGTTGTGGAGTCGTGTAATAAGAGAATATTGGAAAAACTTTTACTTTTTCCCATTGTGGTTCAGTGGGTTTTTGTTTCCTCTGTGAAATGTGTGAAAATTCGATAGAAAATGAAATGTTGCCAAGGTCTCCCCCACACTCCGCCACGCTCCACCATGTTTCATTTTTCCCCCCCAAGCTATGGAAAATTGAAAAGTTATCAATTACAGCTCCTTTTTGAGTGATTGACTTTCCCTCCACGCTGCCTTTTCTCATTTCAAATGAAAGTCTAGCATATGCCAAAAAATGTTTTGTTCTTTCGGTCCGGTCCCCCGACATCCACACATTTTCCCTCCTCGCCACAGCTCTCATTTCCCGAGCTTCCTCAGCTCAGGTTACATTTTCATGGCCCGAAGCGTATTGAGGTAATTGAATTTTGGTTTTTGGCCAAGCTGATGAGTGTGTGGGTTTTGAATAACTGAGGTAGCAAAAATGTTCAAATTACAGAACGTAAAAATGTCTGCAAATATTCAGGGGGAAGATTAAAGTCAAAATAAAGTCATTATTTGGAATAACTAAGGTTACAAAATCGAGTGTCGTAATTGGTAAGTTATACCAGAAATCTGTAGTTTAATAATTACTAAAAAAATTAAAATAGATTTATTTAGTAAATAAATAAATGTAGATACTTATCATATAATTTCACTGCTAATTGGCTTTGTTTTGTTTTGTATTCTTTAATATTTATTACACACAAAATATGAAAAATAAAATCCTAAAACCAAATGTAATCCAAAACCAATTCATAATTACCCAATTAGTCAATAAACTAGCTTCCGTATTTAAATAAAATTACCACCAATAATAAATGCACTCATAGAAATGACCACAAATCACTTTCCATTTATTAAGCCACATCCCGGGAGCCCAGCATCAAATAAATATGAAAATTAACCCATAACAGCACCACTTAATTCGATTCACCCGCTGAACCACTTGACTTGATTGAAGGCAGATCAAATTCCCCAAATAAAAATTCGTTGGCCGCCAGCAAAATTACGATGATGGGAATTAATTAATAAGTTCGTGCAATAAATAACAAAATAAATAGTAAAAAATAGGAATTCCCTTGCAAGACAAAATAAAGAGGAATGTGTTTTTTTTTTTTAGAATTTATTGCGTTCGTGTGGGAGGGCCACTTGCCGCGTTGCCAAATCGATTTCAAAACTTCATAAACAACGCCGGAGAAGAATCCCCCTCTTCGGGGCCGCATTTAGAGAAATCTCCGCTCGGCCAATAAACTGGTAACAACAAAAACAATACCGAACAGCACCAAAAAGTGATTCGAAATTTATAAACAACAAAACGAAGCAGTTTGGGCGCTTTAATTTGTTTATTTTGTGCTAAAGAGCAACACGCATCGAGTGCCATAAAAAATCAACAGGCAGCAGGCAGGCCAGAGGGTCTGGCTTTATATATCGCATAAAAGGGGGAGTCGCTGGGGCAAAACTTACAAAATTTATAAACTGTGCAAACTCTGGCCGAGCAGCGGCCATAAAAAAAGGCAAACTGAGTCGGAATATTTATGCAAACGTCAATTGGTCTGCAATTGAATTGAGCCACGAGGCATGGCGCATGAGGAATGAAACATGAGGCATGAGGCACGTACTTTCAGATGCCCCATCGAAAAGCCCGATCTTAGCAGGATACCCTATTGAAGAGAAGCTGGTAAAGTCGGTTTTTGAAAGATAATTGAGAATATTATATTAAATATATTGAGCTAAAACATAAAGCAAAGAAAAATCATTAAGAATTTTACTGTAAAGTATTTAAGCCCTTGTAAATATTGATTTATTTTATACTTTATAATTATGTGAGGCCTGAAATATTTGGCAATTAATTAAGCACGACAAAGGCAGCCTTTGCTTTAGGTTTCGCTTAAAAATATATCGCAGCCCATTAATTCTTAATCAGTTCTTTGAAGTCACATTTAATTTGCACCCAAAAACAAACTTATATAAACACAGGAAGTCCTAGCAATTTATACAAATAGAATATTTATTTCACCTTTAAAGTTTAAAAAACCTTTGATATATTCATCCGCTTGGGTAACTAAACAACTAGGAAAATGTAATTACATTATAAAGCAATGAAATCATTTACTATTTAGGTCACAGTGTTTATAGTTAAATAGTAAATGAATTAAAGGGAACTCTACAAAAATGTCATCACATTACATTCCTCACAAATTCACATTCCTCCTATTTTAAGGTATTTTAAAAACAAATAATTGAGGTTATTTGTCATTTAAAAATTCAACAAATAAAGTAAACTGAATTTAAATTAAGATGTCACAGTATACAGTATTTATTATTCAATTTTTTAATCAATATTTTACTATTCCTATATAGTTTCCTTAAAAACCCAGCTAAATATACCAAATTTTCAGTTGCTACCAATTTTCAGAAAGCCCTCTCCCTCGACAGAGCATTTCTAATTCGTTCAAATCGATCAGCGATGAGTTTTCATTTGTATTTTTTATTAGGCACCCCCAACCCCCCGTGGCAGGCAGGCAGGCAGTGTGCCCAAATTGATATACAAGTCAGACAACGTGACGTATGAGTGATGATGCGTGTGCGCCTCCTCCTTTCGGGAGGCCCACCCCGGTGTCCGCTCGCTCCCCCCGTGTAAACATGGAATTCGATGGCAAGAGCATATGATTGCCATATTTGCCGTAGCGCCGGTTCAGTTAGTAGTATCGTTCCGAAAAGTGTGTTCGATGGATGGGAAATTAGGTTGCAGCGACGACGGCGCCAATTCTGAACAAGAGAAAAGAGAAAAAGCGGCGAAAAGTGTTTCCACTGGCTTGTTTATGCCCGTAGCGGCCACTTGAGGCTGTTGGAAAATGCCTCACTTTTCCCCTTTGGCCCAGTAATGTGCAGCGTTTGATTGACTGACGAGCGAACGAGTTGAATGATTGTCTGCTGCACATATTGATTTGCATCCAGTGGATGATTGCCCATTTGCCGTAATTTGCCCTACACAATGCCATTATTTATTTGATTGATATGCCATATATATCCAACCTACAATAACTGTATTTATATAGCGTAGATATATTTTAAAATTATTTGCCTTGGCTTCTCGCCATTTGTTTGCCGCTAATTTGACTGTCAATCAATCGATGACTGCCATGGGTTCTTTTTTTTATTTTTTGTTCAGAGCTCCATAAATATTTTTCCGTTTGTAAATTCCCTGTGTATATAAATACACAATACACATTTGTTTGATATAAATTCGCTGACGTTCAGTGTTTGATTTTATTTATGCATAAATATTGGGTATTAAGAGGAGAATATTACCACTTTTTATGCTTGACCCTGGATTCTTATACATGAAATAAATTCCATTCTCTACATGAAATGAATCATTTTGTAATATATATTGTTTATGCATCAAATATTTATTGATTTGCACATTATTTATACATATATTTTTTTGATCAAGAATTATATTTTAAATTTAAATTGCAAGGCAGCTTAAAATGAATCCGAAGCAATTAAAGTGTTAATAGTTATTCGCTAGACCTGGCGATTTATTAACTCCTCTCTCTTTGTACTTAGTTTTCTCTTGCCCCCAAAAAATATGTAATAAAAGAAATATAAATATTTACATTAAGTGAATTTCAATCAATTCCGGCCAAGCCACTTTATGCATACATTTTTCATTGAATTTCTGATTTCAATATATTTTTAATAAATTCTATATGCATTTTCCATGGAGACTGCAGGGCTCAAATTAATTGTCGAAAAAAAAAACACACACACACATAACTAAAGGATGGAGAGAATATTTCTTAACAAATTTACTTGGGGCAGGAAACAATGGTTTTTGTTTAACTTGATCCAGGGCATCTCAATTGGGAATATGCCATAAATTTGCAGGAAAATGGAAACGGAGCCAAGAAGAATACGATTTTGCTGTGTTAAATATATATATACTTTTTCGTCTGTCTTCATTTTTTGGCCAGAAACACCATCGTCACCATCATCATCATCTTGGCCATCATTTATTCATGACAATTTTTGCTGCTCGCAGCTGCAGCCTGGAAATGAAAATGGAGTCACAGCTATGCTTTGAGGTGAATTTTCGTGCAAATGAAAAGCCCTCTCATCGATAATGCAGGCAGGAGAAACCACAGAAAAAAAAGTGGGCTAGAGGAAATGTAAAGCAATTTTCAACCCATAAATGAATGAGGAATTTCTTTCAGACAAATATTCTGGGTTCCAAAAAGGGGAACCCAAAACTTAATGCGTATTTCCCATAACCTGGCTCATTGTAAACGGAACGGGAAGCCTCGGAAGTTCAAACCGTGCAAATGAGTTGGCCACAAAATGTCAGTTACAGATACCTCGCCCGACTTTTCTTTTTCTCCCCTTCGAAAATGTATTTTTCGGGTGAGGAAGCGTGCAAGAGTTGACTGAAGTTTTCGTTTTCCTTTTTTTTTTTATTTTGTGCAAATAAAATCAATCAATTTTCGGTCTGGAAGCCAACAGCCAAGGCAGCAGTCTAAGTGCTCGTCCGACACTGAAATCTATTTGCTGAGGTGTTGACGAAAAGTGTGGGGGATCTGGGGAGGAAATTACTGAAGGAAGTACGTAGTAAATTCTAGTAATAGAATAAATAACTAAACAGTTTAGGTGCTTAAACTATTTATATTGCCTTTTTGGAAATTATTTACCAAAATTTAGCAATTCAATAAAATTTCTTTCTTAACTATTGTATTTAAATATTTGATCTTCCTTGAAGAAAAAAGGAATATTTATTCAACTGACTTTAATCCATGAACCGCAGTTCATTGAGACAAGGAGTCTCCTTAATAAGTAATCGATTTCCAAAGCAGACAGGACAAACCCACTTTTGAGTTCGGTTCCCTAATTAATAGAATCAACTGGAGACGCAAGACCTCGAGTGCTGAATGATTTAGCAGCCGCTCGTTCCGATTTTCTTTCTTCGGAAGGGAAAGCGACGGGGAATTTTCATTAACAGAAACCGCAACGAATGCGCCTCCTCGGCTTTGGGAATGGGAACACACAATTTTCTAGCCCTGTGTCGATTTCTGTGTAATGCCCGAAAATAAAAATCAATCAACACGTTCGCTTAATAGACCATCGGCTCTCGTCTCGTCGCAGATGTAAATGTATCTGCAAGATACATTTTCGAGTGTTTCCAAAGTATAAAGTATTGCACAAAGACAAATTGCTTTTGTCTCTAATTTTAACACGACTCGTCTTCATGTTGTTTTTTTGTTGTGCTTTAATTTGTTTGCCGTGGGAGTGAAAAAATGTTCACACGGTTAAGGGTTTTCGTCTACGCTGTTTTTTTTTCTCCTTGAGTTCTGTTTGGAATTGATTGGCGCACGTTTTGCGCGTGGCTAAGCAAAAAACATTAAAAAAAACATGTAAAAAAAGAGCTAACCCAAAACCAGACAGACGGCAATTATCGAGGGATGAGACTAAGAGATACTTGGTAGTAACAAATCAAGTTTTGTGGGAAAAGATTATTGGATATTTAAATATTTACAAAGAAAGATTTCTTGCTAATAAAACTAATGATAACATTAAAATATTTCTTATATGAAAAGCCTTTTAAGTTTTATACAATCAAATAATTCTTAAAAAATACAATTATTTAATATAATTAATTTAAATATTAAGTATTCAAGTAATACAGGTTGCAGATACTTAAGTAAGCAAAAATTCTATATACCCTTCATGTCTACCTTGTACGAACATAAAAAGTTTACCCAATAACCAAACAACAAGCGAGAGGAAAAGTAAAAGATTTTTTTTTATGGGGGGAGCCCACGAAAAATGCATTCTGAAAAATTTCACATTTACATTTGGGTTTTTTCACTGCTCTGCTTTATCTTCTTCGGGTTCCTCCGGCTGGCTCAATCTTTATTGAAAGTCTGGGCGGCGTCTCCTACTTCTGGCTGTTATTATTATTTTCCTTCTGCTTTTTTTTTTGGGAAGCAGCACTTTGCGGGTGCTTAAAACAGCTGACAGGCCCCACTGACAGATTGATGTATGTTGATGCTCCCTGCACGCTCCCTTTGCCCCTGCTGAATCTTTTCCACACTCTTAATGAAAATATTTCTGTTTGTGCTATTTTCATTTGACTTTGCGGCCTGTTCGAAGATTTATGTCTTTGCTGGGATTTTTCGCCCATCTTTAACCTGAGTTAATTTTTATTGGAGGGCTAATAGGGCACGCACAGCGGCGTCCCTTAAATCGTTGACAATTGGACTGAGTTTTGGGATGTATGTATATATAGTATCCACCATATATATATTTTCATTTTGGTGGCTCTTCTCTTTTCGATGTTTAACAAATTTTTGGATTTGTTTTGCTGACAAAAAGGTCAGATTCTGTGTTACAGCGTAACTTTAAGTGGGAGAAGTGGAGGATTTTTACCCTAAACGTGGAGAGTGATCAACGTTAGAGGATTAAGCTCTGTTTATTTTATTTCCCAAAAAAATGTAAATAAAAATGAAAATAGGATACACTTTTAACGCTTTCCTGGATTATCAAGAAACTTACTAACTTATTTACAATATTCGAAAAGTTCCACAACGATCATCGTATTATTTGCGTTTTCTTACTCTACTAAACAAATACTAAAATCATATTTAATGTCAAATATTTTTCTAGATTTTCATACTGAACATTTCTGTTGTCAAAGCATTCTTATCTATAGGGAAAAGTAAATTCGAATCCGATCCACTCAAAACTATTCCAATCACAGCTGAGCTCGCTGAGATTAAACCATTTGGACAGCTGTAAATTTATTCAAATCCGTTGGCAGTCCTTTGATATATTCCCGCCAAGGATTTGCCAAATTTTAAACCCATTTTCGTTCACCCTTTTGCGACTTTAAAACGAAAAGCAAAACTTGCCACCGTATAAACAAATATGCCAAACGCAGCACACCGCAGAAAAAAATGTGTGGAAAATCTCACGCGGTCCCTGTCTTTCTCTCGCTCTCTCTCTCTCAGCCAGAATAAAAAACAAAACAAAAGGAAAAAGGGGAAAAAAGAATCAGATCCATTTGCTGACCCAAAAAAAAAAGAAAGGGGCGAAAAAAGGATAGCTCCCCGAGGTGGGCTGCTGCATGTGTAGGCGTGGCGGCTTGCCTTATTGTGGGTATTCGTGTTTATCTTAGTACAAATATTTGTTTATTTATACAGGCGCTTTTTAGCGCACTTTTTTTTGCGTACTTTGTGCATAAATATTTCAGCCATAAATATTTGCCCAGTCTGAAATTCTTGGAACAGTGCTCCCTTATAATGGTGGTAAATTGAACAGGAAAAATGAGCACTGTTATTTAAATATTTTAAAAGTAACTAAAGATTTGAAATCTGTTTTAAATAGTGTCTGAAAATATACGTTAAACATTTTATTATTAAAGATACAAATTATATTTTGATTTCTCCATAATTTTATTAAGCTAAACAGTGTGGTTATTAAATAATATTTTATTATTAATAACTGAGGAAGCTATTTTAATTTCAATTTTTATTTTAAATTGCTTCGGATATCTTTGATTTTTTTATTAAATATTATAGTAGAAAGTTAAAGGAATTGTATTTCCAATTATTATTTCAACAATGTTACTTTTAAAATGGTATTATTTCCAGTGATCTTCAGTTTACCCATATTTCTTATTTTTCATTTGCAATTCGTTATAAAAATGTAATATTTAACAAAATATCACATCATAGTTTTCACTGTATTTGTAAAAACGTTTTTAGTGTTTAATTAAACGAAGCTTGCTTACACTTACTTTGGATAATGCGACTTTTCCGGGATCCAAGGTCCCCTATTAAGATCCCTTTTTATAAACGATGTTTGCTTAGGCTGCTGGATAAATGAGCGATTCAGATGCTAATTAATTGTTGGGACACTAGAGCACTTTTTGTTTATTTTCTTTTAGTATTTTCGCTGCTTATCAGCTGTTTTCGATCATCTTTTCTTAGAGATGAGTTGAAGCATTTCGAAATTGTTTCGAAAGTTTCCTTGTGGCTATCTTGCACCAATGCACTTTAATTATTTATTTAAATATTTTGTATTTTATATTTATTTTTCTTTAGATGTTGACCGGTCGCACCGCTCGCACACTCGCGCCCAGCAACGCACACACACACACGCACAAGTATCGTTAATCCAAGCGTCCGTGACCTATGATCTTTTTTAATTAGCGAATATTTTGGATTAAGAATCGTAATTGTAGTTTGAAATTCCCGCTGGCACGTCAAATATCTTTTTAATATTAATGTTCACAAGTCATCTTTTGGTAACTGGTCACTGTTCACTGTTCCCCGTTCACTGAGGAGCTATTGACAGCAGCGCTATAGACGTTCGATCCGTACGATTTCCCGTTATAAACTGAAACGCACGAACTCGGTTTGGTTTTGAATTTAACGCTTCTTATACCATAGAACAAGGCAATGGAATCGTCGATTTGCCCCTCGAACATGTTCGAGTTCGGTTGGAAATGACTGAAATTTTATGCCAACGCCAACACGAAACTTCACAGCCGAAGAGCCGAAGCAACATGGAAATAAACGAAAGGACAAACGAAGAGCCAACGAAGGACAAACGAAGTCCTTCGAAGGACACGAAATCCACCCACGAATTGGGACACTGGCGGCACCTGGCGGAATTGGTACTAACTCCACTCTTATACGCGGTTCGAAGAGGAGAAACTGTTTGGGCTCGAAGTTGCAGTGCAGGTTCGAAGCGTTTGCTTGCAGTTTCAGTTTTATTTTGTTTCTCCTTTTTTGTTTTTGCCTCGAATAATGCTTCAAAGGCAACAGGATACCTTTGGACCAAAAAAAATCCTGGCAAATGATGGATTGCTAATATGCTAGCAAAATGGCTGCAGTTCAATGGGACTCAAGCGGATTGGCGGTTGCGGGAAAACTGACTACGGGTAGGATTGGTGCAGGTCAGGGAAAATGTGGAAAATGCATAGAATTTCGGGAAAAATATTTGTACATCTTTGATAGTGACTGTAAGTTTTTTGTCAATAGATTTTTAGTTATGTAAAACAAGAATTTGTTGAATATCAGAGATTAAATGCTAGAAATACATATAACACGAAAAGCAAAAGTATTTTCTTTTCAAATATTTTAAAAATATTTAAGATATACTGTATTATTTTTATTGTTATTATTATTATTATTACAAGCATTTTATTAATAATATTTTAATTATTAATATCACAGAATAACTCAGTGAAAAACGTATATAAATAATAATAAAAAACATACTTATTGTATAGTCCGTTTTTGTATAGTCCGTTTTAAGATCGTTAATCCATAAAATAGAACAACAAATACTAAACATTTTATGAATATTTGCAAATTTAAAATAATAACATAGTCTTTATCGCCTACAATTTGTTTCCAAGTGTATTTTTAAACATGTTCTGAAATGTCAAAAGGTCTTAAAAGATGTCCTGTGGTTTTATGACTTCTAACTGATAAAAGTCATTGAATCTTAGCGCCCGAACAGGTAGAAATATAGTGTTGTTACCTGATAATAAAATTGCAGAAAAGATAGAGATTTTTTAACAAAATTTGAGATAGTTTATTTGTTATTTCAAATATTTTCTTTATAAAATTTCTAATTTTAACCTGATAAGTCCCTGCTTCCTAACAAAAAATTACAACAATTATTAAAATAGGTTTATAAATTTATAGATTTACATTTAAGACCCATTTCTAATTCTTAAAAAATATAAAAATAATTAAACAATTAATTCAAATAGTAACAATAATTATTTAGCCCAATTAAGGACTTTCCCTTGAAATTTCTTAAATTCCAAAAGGCCACCTTCGACACCTTGTAAATGTTGGCTTATAAATACCCAGGACCCCACATCTGGGCATTAACTCGGCCACTTTATGGAGCACCTTCGCATCCTGTCCCCGAGAAACTAATGCGATTGCCATCTTGCCCTCGGAAAATGCTACCATTGAGATTTGGCCGCAGGAAAATCTCCTGACCATATCTGCTTATAATGTAAATAGCGGCACGCCCATAAAACAATTTGCCCCGACTTACAAATAACCCAAGAAGGAGGCAGCAACAAATTTAACACTTAATTGTATTAACAGAGGCCCAGGCCGAGCCAAAGGAGTCGAAGACTGGAAGGGAGTGTGGGTAATCCCGGGCAAAACCAAATCCGGACGCGTGTCCAGTTTGTTGTTGTTTGCTTAGACAGTTTAGGGCCCACACAAAGGACCAATACAAAAAAAGGGGCCATGCAAGGGGAAGGCCAAGAAAAACCCAAAGAAAACAACTCCGAGGGAGGGAGGGAGCGATTCCAAGGAGAAAGTGAGGGTTGAGAGTGAGGGAGGCCCGGTTTGATTGATGATTTTATGACATTGTTTACTCAAGTGATGATGAGAAGAGTAAGGAGATAGCCGACCTGCCGACCGGCCATCCTTTGTGTCCTTTCAAGCCGGTGTCGAGTGAGCCTCCCCCCACCTAATAATTCGCCCGTTTTTTATGGCTCTTCCCCGGAATGCTATCAATCTTTTGCTTATTAGGGATAATATTACAATTACTTGTAAGTGAGATAAGCCCCAGGGGCAGTCCGACTGGTCTCCGAGTCGGAGTTAGGTCTTATCCTCCCCTCGGGCTAAGTGTTCAAGTGGTGCCTGTCTTTGATCTCGGGATCTGCGACTGCCAGTGAGAGTGTCTGTTGTGTAAATAGATATCGGTTCAAGTGAAGAAGCCAAGTGATTGACAAGACGGAGAGGGGGAAGAGTCTTCCAGAAATGTAGAAATGTCCACGAGGAAGCATCAAGTTGAGGCGCCTGTGCCAAGTATTCTGACTAAGAAATGCCGCCAAAAAGATCTGATTACATTTCAGAGCTCTAAGGGGAAGAAGTAATTATTAAATAATTAAAAAATAATATTTTAAGAGTCCGAAAAAAAATAGTTTGAGCTTGATTAATATCTAAAATCAAGATATAAAAAAACTAAACCCGCATTTATCTTTCTTTCTCCGAGTTGGCTAATTAATTCTCTCATTTTCTTTGCTTCTTTCTTGGCCAAAAATTAAATGAACTATTTCACGTTTTTGAGCTCTCCTCTCACCTGTTCTATCCCCTGCTCGACCTGTTTCAATTTAGTCATAAACTCAGCCATATATAGCGCTACTCTCTCTATATATATATGAATCTATATATGTACCTGCAGCCAGGAACTCCCGCAGGTCTCTGTTCGGTTCGGTGTTGTGTTTTGTGTGTTCCGTCGGTTTGGTCGGGAAGCCAGCTGGTTCCATGGTCACTGCACCGCCGCATGTCCTTTATCCTTTTGTCCTGGCCTGGCCTGGCCTGGTTTGATGATAAATTAGGCAGAAGGACGGAAGGATGGAGTGGAAGTGGGGGCTAAGGGAGGGACAGAGCGACAGCATTTGCGGCTCTTTAGTTGGCCTCACCGGTATTTACCTTTCCTTCGCCCGCTTTCTTTGGCGTTCCCTTCGGTTCCTTCGTTTTTTATTGCTTTATTATGGCCTTCCAGCGAAAGTCCTGTCTTGTGGCAAAGGATCTATATGGCAAGGGATATGTGTGTCTGAGTTTGCGAGCCGCTGAGTGTTTACATCAGCAGTTAATGGCTCGGTAATTGCTGCAGGAATTTGTCAGCCAAATGTTTGCCAAGCTGTGGTTTGTATAATTTAACTTTGTATTTGCTTTTGGGATTTAAAATGTTTAAAGAAATTTGTTTCATTAATTATTCTTTACTACATATTACACTTGTTTTTTCTGTCTTTCAGATTAAAACTAATAATAATTTAAGCTGAGAAACATTGATTCTTTTGACACGTGTCACCGCGAATATTCCCCCATTTTCCATCAGCTGCTCTTTTCCCCAAGCAATAAAAACATAAAAAACAGGATCAACCTTGAACCGCACAACAATAAAAATTAAAACACGTTTCCGATCCGTGGCAGGACCGCTCCTTTTCCGACAAGGGGATGGATTTGCTATTTGAACACATGTCAAGCTGTCAATGTTTATCTATTTTTGGAGATGGGGAAAGGTGCCTATCGCGAGTCGCTGTCTCCTTGTCTCTCCCTTCAACGCACTCGCCACGTGAAGTGGCAGCCGTGAATTGGGATTATCGGGCGTCTTGTTGATTTATGGCCAGCAAAACACACAAAATGTACCAAAATTCGAGTCAAAATGTGATTGAAAACTGATAAGCCACACAGGACTGCCTTCGAGGGGGTGGATGGATGCATGGATACAGGGACTTAAGGGGTTGCCCTAAAAGGGGGGTTATTAGTGTAACTGTCAGCCGGGTGAAAGTGTTGAGTGTACGTCCATCAAACCTGGTCTGCGGTCAGTGGGAGTGGGATTGCGATTGGCACTGAAACTGGAATTGGGTTTGGGGATTTCACAGGGAGGCAGGGTGTGACATTTCCTTGAGTTTGTCATGCTTTGCAGGGACTGTACACTGGGGAAAAGGTGAACTACAAAGGGAAAATTACTTTGATAAGCCAATTACTTAGCTTAACTTAAGAAATAAAGAATAAATAAATAGTTTATTTAATTAATCTTAAGTTAAACTTTTCGTAGAATTAATAAATATATTATCTTTAGAGATATAATTAAATTATTATAATAAACTTAATGTTTTCCCAGTGATCAAGTATTTGTTAGTGATTCTGCCGCCTCTGTAGTCTGCTGCTAATGCCTTAATTTACCACTAATTTGTGCCTATCTGAGTGCACTCCCCTGACAGCATTATGCCGCACGTTACGCCCTACTTGGGCGGCGGCAATTCGAGCTCAATCGCCGGCCTGGGAATCCCCATTTGGCCGCCTGAACGCTCCAACTTGCAACTTGCAGCTTGCAACCGATGCAAATCGCTTTAGTGACGCCTGTTTATGGGAAATTGTTGCCTGGGCAAGCAAAGCTTGTTTCTGGCCCAAGCCCCAAGCCTAGAAACTGGACATCAGTCAAGCATTTATCAGGCATTTGTCCGTTTTGCCGGAGGTAGAATTTTTGTTCTCGGAATTCTTCGATTCAACTGCAGCTTCAGAAGGTGATTGTGAAAATGCTAAAAGCTAGGTGTGAACTGTTGAGTGAGAAATATTTAAAAAAAAAATGCACAAAAACATTTTAAGCAAAGGAAATTATTCTGTCATATTCTCTTTCTTTCTTTCTTTCCTGTATAAAAATCTATATAGTTTTAAGAGCTTAAATACCATTCAATTATCAAAAATCAAACTAAATCTTAAGTCAGTATCAAAGAAATCAAGTTTCAATTAAGACAAGCAAACACAACTCTCAACAGCCATAGAAATATGTATATGAGCCTTTAAGTGTCTTTGTTTAGTTTTCTGTGTAAGCCTTTTAATCAACTTTATTAATATTAATAAGCCGGAGCACAGTGAGAGGAACGAGAGGCGAGAAACAATGCTAAAACATTCGTCAACAATTATACAATTACACTCGAGGCCAAATTGCCCGGAGAGAAGCTGGGCAGCAACGGAGAGCAGCACTCTTAATGGTAATTCACTTAAATAATCATTAGTCAAACAATTTCATGGGCCAAAAGCAAGAACCCGTTCCCATCTCCGTCGACCGCAAAAAGTAGAATAATGTACAGAATAATGTATTTCTTTTTTTTTTGTGTTTTTCCTGTGGTTCTTATTTATAGCTCAAAATTCAGCCAGGAATTGTGTTTTATGCTCTTAGGGGTTGGTCTGTGCCGCAGCTTTTGGTTTTGGGCTTGGTTTCTGGGATTCTGGGATTCTGGGATTCCTTGGGCTGGACCTGAAGGGGCCACTCAATTGAAATTCAAGTGCTCACTTCATCTCCACTTAATTTCTGACGCTGCGACGCTTCTGAGTCAATCAAAATAATAAAAATAACAGGGAGGAAATCATGGGGGAAATGGGCCTGCTTAACCCTTTTCTACCTTCCCCCTTTTTGCCTCTAGATTTTATATTATAGAAGAAATAAAACTACAATAAATAAATATAATAATAAAGTATACTTTGGAAATATTATTCAAAGCTTTATATCTAAACCACTGATGTCTAGACATCACACTTATAATTTAAGACATAAAATATACAATTAAGTGTAATCAACAGATACTTGCACCCATTTTTTGGGTGCAGCTTATATCCAGGAACCGAAAAATACTTTTTCCTCAATTTTCTGCATGCCGCAATTATTCAATTATTTCGAAAAGTCATTACCAAGCAACCCCAGAGACCAAACCGAACTGAAACTCACCCGACAAAAGCTCCTTTGTTCTCATTATCATCGACTGTGTGGACTCAAACTGCGATTCCTGGCAGCCAGACAAACACTTTTCCTTTCCTTCACTGGCTTTTGTGTGTGCAATTCCACTTCCTGCTTTCCTCTGCCACTGCCTGCCGCTTGCTGTTACCCACTTCCACTCCCACTTTTCCTTTTCCTGCTCAAGGACACACACACACACACACATGCAGGCTGACTAACCACAGACACGCCCACAGCTGTAACCGCCTCCTCCCCCGATTTTCCGGGGGCGAAAGGCACGCGACAGGCCAAATGACTCAGCAATTGAAAAGTTCAACAAACCTGGGACTGACCATAAACCATAAAAATATACAAAAAAAAAATAAAAAAAAGCAGGAGAGTGAAAAAAAACGGAGGAAACACAGGAGGTCGGCCGAGAAGAATGGCAAAGCAGGAATCTAAATAGTGGCAAACATGCATTGGGAATTGACATTTATGACCCGGCATAAAAACCATATTTGTGCCGACCTGGCCATGTGTTGTGTGAGCCACAGTTTTGGCTTTACTCCGAGCCCGATCTCTCGTCCTGGTCACGCGTCTGTCTGCCCATTCCTCCCTCGACTCTTGGTCGGCAGTCTGCCTTCGATGAAAGTGAAAAATATGCCCAAACATAAACAGTAAAGGCCACAGTCAAAAAGAGCTTCAAAAATCGAATTCAAGATACCGAATAATAAGAATAACTGATAAAAAATATATGAAAATATTATGTGAGTTAGATTTATTTGATTTCTGTAAGAAATTTATATAATTATATTTAAAGACAAGTCTTATCTTTTACTTTAGAAATATTAATTCTTTGAATTTTAAAAGCTTGTTTTCTTTATATCTTCAGAATAAAAAGTTTTGATCATTACTATTTTGTTTTTATAAAGTATATTTATGTAATATTTTTAGCCTTTTAAAATCCATGTAACCAATCCACCCCAAAAGCCCAAGAGATACCAAAAATAAATTAAAACAACAACTGCAACACACAATTCATATTTAAGCAGGGTCACAACAATGGCACAGAGCTAAAAACAAAAAATAAAACAAAAATATTCGCAAAAAAATAACGAAGGCAGACTAACTGCAAATTGTGTGGGTGAACTGTGTGGAAGGAGTCAGGAGAGAGACAGTGAGAGGGACCTTCCTTGTGGCAGCGGCGGCAGCATATGACGTGCCGACAGGGTGTGTTATGTCCCTGTTACTGTCCACCGCCCCCGGCATCGCAGCCCCTCGCTGCTGCCGTTGTCATGGCATTGCAGACTTAATTAATTTCAGCACGCAAAAAGCTGCAACTGCCACTCAAAAGTTATTCATTATAATCCAAATGATTCATGACAATAAAATGCACAAATTGAACCGTACTTTTTTTTCGCCGCCAGTTCTTGTTTGTGGTTTCTCTGGGGGTTAAGTGCAAGAGAATAAAAAGCGCTTAAAGTAAGTTAACTGTCATTGTTCGGCTTGTAAAACATTTAAATAAGAAAGAAAAATAATGGAAATAAAGCTGTATATAAAATATGTATATAAAATATGTGGCTAAAACCATAAGCACTCAAATTAAATCAGAAAAGTAGGCTTAATTCTTATATTTTTTAAACAAAGCTTTGAAGAAATAAATGTAGTATTAAATGTTAAAGAAATGATTTACTGAAATCTTTAATTTTGTAAATATTTATATATAATTTTTGCCACCTCTACATAAATGTATAATTTTTTAACTTGGTTATCTCCTTAAATTTCTAAAAATTTGACACATATTCAGGTAACATTATACTTCAATTTTTAAACCATATTTTCATCGATCATTCTGTATTACACAACATGTGTGAAATTATAAAAGACAAAAAAGGGAACCCATAAGAAGAGGAAGCTTCGTTTTCACGGCAATTTAGAGCGGAGAGCAGCTTGACCGGTGCCGAAAAAAAAGGTGTCCAACGGCCAACATTTGTTCAGCTTCGGTAGCGACGGCAGCTGCCACTGAAATTAAATCCTCCAATCAATTTAAAACGCAACGAAAACAAGAGCAACAAAAATAAGAAACATTTTAAATCCACGAGGGGAACCGGTTCTTATGCAAAGCAGCTTGTGTGTGTCGACGGGACCAGCGTTGCCTCCTTTTGGTGCCGGTGTTCCCTTTATTTTATAAGGTATTTTTGTAGTCTGAAGGGTATACAAAAGTTGGGAAAAAATTGGGAAAAGTAAAGAAAATCTAGTAAAATTATTTTATATATTTCAAAAGCTCCAGTATATTTGTCCATAATTTTAGTAGCTACCTTCTTGGAACAATTTTTCTATTTATATTAATAGTTATGTTAAATAATCATATAACATTTTATTCAGGTATAAATGAAATAGTTAATTTATTGAATTTATATTTGTATTTAATTCTTTAAGGTATTTCCTATTCGACAAATTTCCATTCTTCCCTCTTACCTGCTTTCGGAGTTCCTGTCTCAATGTCTCTGTCCCAAATGCAAAAGGTGTTCGTGTGTCGACAACAGCAACAATAAAAACCAATCATGGGCAACAACAACTGGCAGCCGGAGTTGAAATACATTTGTGCACCTGATGATCCGTGGCCAAGACGCGTGCCAAATGTGACAACAATGGATTTGAATGCACATCGAAGGCTGTGTCTGAAGGAGACGACAGGCGGAGGAACGGAACCCAATAAACGAGGTAGTAAAGGGGATTTCCAGAAGGTGGGGATGCATGCGGAGCATATGCATGTTTGTCTGGCGGAAATCGAAAGTCGGAGAGCTCTCTGCAGCTGCAGGTTTCCCCCAATTGCTACGGAATAAAGGAACTAAACTAGACCAAAGTAGTTGCTGATGATTATTGCTTATGACAGCTTCAATGGCCAAAGAGAGGGTGTTTTGGTTATGAAAGTCTGTCTACTTTTTTATGGGATAACAAGCACTTCAAGTACGATTTAACAAGCATGTCTTGAATAGGTTTTTGTCAACCTAAACCTTATATTTTCTATAAACCGACTTAAACTACTTTAAATATTTCTTTCGGCTCATTTTTCCAACAAATTAGTTTACCCAATTAAATGCATACATTTTTTTGTATATAAAAACAACTAAATTCAATTTTTTCATATTTTAAAGTACAAAAAAGTGTGCCAAATAAAGTAAACAAAAGTTTGAGAAAAAAACGAGTTAATCAGTAATAAAAACATTTGTTCATTTTGTAATTATAATTTGATAATTCAGTGGACCATTCATACTCTTTTTTTTGCATTCTGTCTGACTTTACATTCATCAATTTGAAATTGGAATAATATTTAATTTTCTATTTCTATATAATTACTTTCGATTGACAGCTTATCTGGTTGAATTATGTCCCTGAATTTACATAAAAAGTCGCTTGAAAAAAAGTGAATAAAAAGCCCAATTAATACGAAGGGTTTTTTTAGCCAGCTTTTTAGCTAAACAATGCCAAATAATATTGGTTTAATTCGATGGCTTATTAAGTAATATATAATATATAAGACTACGCAGTACCCTTTAGGGTAATTACAATAAATTTCTATATATATATTTTTAATCTTTACTTTATTTAAGCAATAATATTTAATATATATTTAAATTAACACCCACAATTTAATATAATTTAAACTATAAATATAATATAAATAAATTAATTAAAAGCATACCCAAATATTTCAATTTACACAAGTTAATTAGAAATTTGATTCCTAGTTATGACAAATATTTAATCTCTTTTTGGCTTTCAATTAATTACCTACTTTTTTGGCCTCACCTGGATAATGTAATAATACAGAAATACACATTACGTATGCAGGGACAGCAGCGACTTGGAGTGAAAAGTTCGCAACATTAACGAACCATTAACAAGTTGGGAACAATAAATTTGTATTATGGCCAATTAAAAGCGAATAAAATCGGCAACAAGACGGCATAAAAAATGAGTGCAAATGCCCAACAAATTTCGATTAGGCGGGAACTTTGCTTCTTGCTTTTTTTTTGGTTTGTCGTGTGGCTGGCCACGCCTTCTTCACCGCTATACTCCCTCCCTCCGTTGGTCACCCGCTCATCAACTCCACTTACACATTTGCGCCGCAAAATGTTGCCACTGTTTTCCGCTGCAGCACGTTGCATTGATTTATTGTGGCTGAATTAGAAGTCAGCAGATAACGAGCCACCAGCGGCCCAGAGAAGGCGGAGGAAGAGGTTGCGAAGGGGGCGGGGAAAGCGGGACGGACGGCAGGAGTCGGAACCGGACCATGGAAGGGGCTGCAGAGAGGGGCAAGACCCCAGCAGCCGAGGAGCATCAGCAAAGGCAATCCCATTGTTCTAGATACAAAATAGGCGGCAGTTTTCCAACTGCGAACAGTAAGGATAACCAAAATTTAAAGGGTTCATTTTAGACAAGAAAAACTATTTTTTAGATATTATAAATAATATAGAATTGATATACGTAAATAGGGAAACTATTTAATTAGAATATAAACATATATTTAATTATACAAAATTTATATTTTACATACAAATCATTCAACTTCATGAATATGTATTTATAAATCTCCATTCAATAATTTTTGGCCATATTTTGAATTAATATTTAATAATTAGTAAACAAAAATCAACATAAAATGTTAACTATTAATTCAAGTTACTCTTCAAAATAAATTGTGGCTTTAGAATTATTCAGAATTGAGTTTGTTAATTATAATCTATAATCTATAATCTATAATCTATAATCTATATTCTGTATTCACATTAAAATTTAAATTTCTACCCACAATTCTTCATGCCACAACCACTGTTCCTGACCCGGGACTCGACTCGCTGGCATCGTTGGCCCGAAGCAACTTAATACGCACGCGTAATCGTATATTTATTTAAATTTATTGCCGCCAGCTAGAAATTTAGCTACCGTACAGCTTGAGCTCGCTCTGTCTGAGTGGAAAGCGTGAAAAAGGGGAGCCAGGCGGGGAGCTAAGGGAGATCGTTGGCACTAAAGTGAATTTCTTTTGTGCGCTCTCGAGACGCGTCTACGTGCAGCATAAGAAATATTCAATTAATCACACTTTATGGTTTAGTTCAACATTTGTTGCAATTTTTCTAGCTTTGCTCTTGACGCTTTATTACAATTGTTATTTGCCACTCAGCTCGGCTCACTCCCTGGCTCCTTCCTCACTCCCTGATTTTTTCAGCTTGTTTCGCCATGTTTCCAACTTGTAAGCAATTAAATTCGTGCGTATGTATGTGAGGGGTCCCGAGGATGGGATTGTGAGCATGACTTTCAGCTTTGCTTAATTAATTGCACTCAGAGCAAAGCTCTAGCAAGTTTCTCCGTTTCTTTCGCACCATCTCTCTGCAGCTCTCGTTCTCGCCAGGATATCCTGGCCCCGGCCAGGCCAGAGCTCCTGTCTCATCCACATGTCCAGTCTGGTATTTATTCTGCTCGGTTTTAAGACATTAAGCATTTGCGAGAAATACGATTAGAGCTACTTGGCCAGAAAAGGGAAGATGGGCCACGGAATGGATGGCTTAGGGATTGTATATATATAAACTGAAAGTTGCAGTAATTTTAGCAATTTTTTTATGGCAATTGAATGCTAGAGAGTTCAGAAAAGAGTAAGTGGGAAATTGAAGGAGACTTTTTGGAACATTGTATCAAATTTATAGAATATTTACAAGTGAAAACTTGAAAGAATATTTAAAATAAGTAAGAATTTTATGAAAGTATCATACCAAAGTGTGCAGTATTAATAGTTACAAATATTCTGTACTTTAAATACTATTTTTATTGAGTATTTTTGTTTAATCCACATATTTCCATACTCTTTTCATATGTATTCTTTTTTTTTCCTATACAACTCATTGGCAGCCATAAATGAAATGCATTTCAGGGCCCCCCCCATCGAACAATCAAATGGAAAAATGGAAAAGTTTTCCATTCTCTCAATGCCTGATTAGGTTGAGGTCAGTTGGGAATGGGCTGGCGGATATTGTGGATAAAGGGACTCAGATGTAGGGAGTGCCGCCCCAGCAGTTGAGTTCCGCTGGCCTGTAAAACTGTCGCGTGAATCACGCTAACGTGCTAATTTCCCCCCAGCTAATTTTCGCCAGCTGGCAGAGAGCTTAAGTCGTCCCTCCCTCCATTTCCTGATGATTTGCACATTTTTCATGCGATTTGCTATATGTTACTATAATTTTTTTGCGGGTGCTGCCAGACCGCGCCTAATTAGGCCCCCACTAATGGCGGGGAGTCGCGCAGACTCAGCTGCAAGTCACGAAACGCCTATTTAGGCCCAATCACCGCCTCCTTGGCCCAGCTCCCCTTTATGTTTACCCGTCAGTCTGAGTTGGCAATTTTTTTACTCTGCATCGTAATGTTAGATTTGCATGAAATTCGAGCGCAAAAAAAAAAGGAGAAAGAAGGGAAAATCACATAAAAAAAGAGTGTGGCTAAAGTAAACACAAAAATTGAGTAATTTAAGTGGGAGATAAAGGGGAAAAATTAGGATAAGGATGTGGAGGAGATCGGTCCATTAAAATGTAGACATTGCGTAGGATGTAATCGGATTAATTTGCACATTATAATGTTTACAAAACGAATGAGAGATGTACTTTAATAGAGGTAAAGGAATTTAATACAACATGTCTAAGATTATTATTTAATAATTATACTATTAATAAAATTTAATAAATAGATATTAAAATCAAATTACAAATATTTAAAGTATTTATTATACAAAATATATATTCAATTTATAATACATATATTTTCTATATTTATGATATAAATATAATATATTTTATGATATATTTTACATTTTAAAATCCATAATAATTCCCCTATTAACATAATTGAACTATTCCAAAAGATGTATAATTCTGCAAGGGTATTTTTCTCTTCTGTTTCGCAAGTTCACATACAATCCTCGTCTCCATTTTTTTCCTTTCTTAATTTATGCTTTTAATGCACTCTTAATGTGCGGCAAATGTGAAATAATTCAGGCGCTTATCATCGGTGATAATGATTAATATTGGTTGCACTTGCGCTCCTTGCCTCCTACAGAGCTTATTCCTGGCTGTTGCGGATTTGTCAGTCGTAATTGCGAATTAAAGCAACAAAAACAAAACTTTATAAAAATAAATGACAAATGAAATTTGATATTTTCTGCGCTTCATTCTCTGCTGCCGCTGCCGCTGTCGTTATTGTTGCTGTTGGTATATGGAAATATAATTTTGTAATTGTAATTGCCATGCATATTTAAAATGGAGGTCAGCATTGGGAAATTGATTCGGCGAGATTAATGATTGAAATACAGAGAAACGGAGAGAGACTCTCTGAAAGGGATATATTTCGCTTGTTTTTATCGCGTTTCGTATGCAATAAATGTTGAAATCGGGTTATGAAATATGCATTCTGATTAATATTGATGGGCCATGGTCAAAGCAAAGAAGAGATTTTATGCATTTTCAAAAGTCCTTGATCGAAGCTGTAAAACGTTAACGTCATTTTAAAATAAATTTATGTATTTTTAAACAAGTTGTTGATTGGATTTAAACGGGTGTAAAGAATGAAACTATATCATATTTTTGGTAAGGCTTAAAGGTTTATACGATATAAAAGTATTATACCAAAATATACCCAAATGTATCCTAAATATACCAGAATATGGACAAATATACACCAAAATATACCATCAAAATATACCAAAATATACCAGACTATAGAAAAATATATTATACCCAAGTATACCCCAAAATATACAAGAATATACCAACACATTACCAAATATACCCAAGTATACACCAAAATAAAAAAAATACCCAAATATACCAAGAATATACCAAAATATACCGAAATATACCCAAGTATACCAAAATATACTCAAATATACCCAAGTATACCCTAAATATACCCAAATATACCCAAAATATACTTAAAATATACCAGTTGAACTTTGAGGTAGTAATAGGTAGTAAATAAATAATTTGATTAATTATATAGTTTTAATAATAAGCATTTAGATTAAAATATCGAATGTATTTATTTTATATTTTCAGAGGTAACTTTTAGCAAGAAACTGTCAAATTTAACTCATTTAGTATTCATTCACAAATATCTGATCAATAAACATCCCAGAGTAGGTATTCATCTGAAAGAGCTACAAATAAATATTTTAACGGATTACACAGTGTTAACCATTTCCGCAATCCTGAACTCCTGTGACGCCTTGTTTATTTTGTGGCTGCTACCTCGCTTCGATTGCGATGCTGGCAGGTTGAATAAATCAAATTACCGGGGGGAATGCCGGCACTGGGTTGGACTTTTAATTGCGCAACAAACATTTACAATTGTTGCCTGTCTTAACTTACCGAAGGCTGAACGCCCAAAGAGGGAGGTAGTAGATGAGATTGGGAGCTGAAATTTCGGTCTGGCAAAAAGATATGAAAAAGCCAAATGGCCAGACGCCGCATAAATTGCCATGAAGTGCAAAAGTTAAGGCTCATTAATCATAAATGTAAAGGCCTCCTGTAGCCGCGTGGGTGGTTTTCGTTGGGTGTTGGTGGTGGTGGCTTGATGGGTGGTTCAACCGGCAGACAAAAATGGCACAAAGACAGACTGGAACTGTAAATTGCTCGGCATTAATAGACATTCCACATTCTCGTTCCACGCTCTCCACTCAAGTCGGTCTTCCCCTTTACTCATCATGCGCCAGACATTTCCATTCAGTGGGGCTCAGCATTTTTTAAGGATTAACGGACGGAGAGAAAAGTTGAAAAGTAGCTTAAAATAAATGTAAATAAATAAAATAATTGATGGCCTGCTGAAAGTAAAGGTTAAGCAGATACATTTGCTGCAAAAGAAGCTTTAAAAAGGAGCACTGACAAATTTTAAGCAACGAAATAGATTGTAATGAATTAGCACTACTTTACAATTTCTTCACTCATTTATTGCCTCATCTACTTATTCACGACTTAAAGATCCCACAACATTCCCTATTAACCTATTAACTTTAATTGCAGCTCATTTTCCCTTCAATTTTCCACTAAATGAATAGTAGATTAAAGGAATGTCAACATCTTTCGGGTTCATATTCCACTCTGTGCGGTGCCATTTCACGGAGGCAAGGGATGGGCACGCTCAAATTGAGTAACTTCATCAACTTTCCCTTTCCATCAAAGGCTACTCAGCGGGAACTTTAACCACTCCAAAAAGGACCCCATACCCATCCCCATCCCCACACAGCCACACTTTTTACATGGCTTATTTAGCATAATTACAGTCCATTACCTGGTCACGCTGCCCCACACTCCGCTCCTCCCTTTTCCACCCTCTCACCTTCGAGGGTTAGGCAAATTGCCCGGCAGGCTTTCGGCCAGAGGTGCCATATGTTGTCAACTGAAAGTGGCATGTTGACCAAAATGGCCAGCCGACACCACTAAACCCACCCCCTGCGCACCGACGCCTCTGTATGACTCCTCTCCCTTTGGCGTACTTTTTTACCAAGGGGGAAAATGTAAATTTAATGAGAGACTCGCAGCATTGCAACGGAAAATATTTAGCAAACATTATTTACATCAAAGTGCGGCAGCAGCTGCCACAAACAGCTACTGGAAAATACAGGGAGAATGGGCTGGACGACGTTAAATGCAGAGAAAAAGCATTCGATGTAGGGGCGTGGTCGGAATTAATCAAAAACAGAGCAAATATAAACCAGAGTATTTAAAAAAGTGAAATTAGTTGAATGGATTTATGGGTGTTATGATTGGATGATTTAATTTTAAACTAAATGGGGTTTTGGCTACCAAATCTTGACAGAATTTTATTGTATTAAAATAAGTTATTATAAGTTAAGTTTTCTATAACTAAAATAGTTTTAGATAATTTATTTCTTTGAGATTTTCATAAATTATAATTTGTAAACCTTTCTGGTTACTTTTATAAACTATTAATTAAGTTTTACCCTTAAAGAGTTCTTACAAAATAAACTTTAAATAGTCTATTAAATTTCAGTAAATCGAGTAACCTTCTCTGAACAATGGCAAAAACTCAATTGAATCCTTTCCATTTGCTTAAAGTCAACCGCGGTCAGTTGGTCAATTAAAGGGTCGAATGCCCACATTACTGGCCATTGTCCGAGCCCGAATGTGCTGAAGCAGGGAAAGTAGAAAGGGAAAAGTTGGTCTAGCATTTGACATTGACTACGCTTTTTAGCCAGTTTAATTAAAATGCAAGTAGGCAATTTATATACACTTCGTGTCCCAGTGCGGAGTCAAGAGGGCGAAAAACAAAGAGGGAAAACGGTAGAAAAGAAGTGGAAAAATAGAGACAGAGTGGAAAAGAGAGGAAAACTCTGTGTGTGTGTGGCCATTAGGCCGGTCCTTTTTGATTTATGTTTTTACACGCTTAAATGAACTGTGGTCGCAGCCCTCGACTGCCCATTGAAAAGTTTCGCACATGAATGAGTTAAGCTCTCCAAAGAGAAACAGGAAAAACCCAAAATGAAAAGCATACTGGACAGTGGAAAATATTTTTGGAAGCGATTAAAGATGTGCTGGGAATTCAATTTACCAATTAATTTCTTCGTTGAGGATAATTTTAGCTAAAGCTACGGAGATTTTTACAAATTTACTGATACTTTTCAAAACAAACTAAAATTAGTTATAGTACAAGAAAAATACAATAGAATTCTTAAATATAGAATAATTTTTATGATATAATTGATAAAAACAACTTAAAACAATCATTTAAAATCGAATTCACTTCATAGTTTCTCTAAACTTTGTGTGTCTTCATTTAAGACATTAACCAGGCGATTGATGTCATTTAAAATTCCCTGACCAAGTCACCCAAATAGACGATTATTTATACGGCATTTTAATGTTTTGCTTTCCTTTTTTTCACCCCTCTTTCCGTCCTCGACACGCATTGCATGTGAAATGCCAACTGCTGCCTGACCTCTGACCCCCAAACCATTTCCAAATCGAATAGAAATCGATGGAAAAAGCTAGACAATGCGGGGGAGAAACGCAGCGAAACGAGCAAAAATGCATTGTCAAACTATCAAATTCTTAAATTGCAACTGACAATCAAGTCACGTGCTACACAGTGAGCCAAGTCACGGAAAGGAGAAGAGAGCCGAAAATTGTGGGCGGCTGGGGCATCTGGAAAGTGGATTTTTTGGTTGCTACGGTGACCTCCAACTATCTCACAAAAGAAATATATTTTGTTTCTATTATGAAATGGAAACTTAAATGGTTTGATGGTGATCTAACATTTAATAAACAAACTAATAGAAAAATGTATGGCCTTAAAGTTCGTATTGTGGCTTGAAAATGTACAAATCTACTTCCTCCGGTGACCTCTGCTTATGAAAAATTTCCAGCAAGAATATATACTATTTACCTAATCAACTCTGTTGATTTCGGGTCACACAAATTAGGATCGCTTGACCAAAATACAAACAAACAAGGCAAAAACCATCTAGGAGGCCAAAGGTAACGAGGAAAAACTTCGAAGGGCACCGAACCCACTTTCATTTTGCGGTTGAGCAAAGTTTCCAATTTGCACTGAGATATTTAAACTCTAATTAAAATGCAGAAACGGGAGCCAAGGAAACTGCGGAACGCTTTCGACCAGCAAGCAGGCTGCACTCATTCTTATTTAGATAAACAACTTTAACTCAATTTGCAGCAGCTGCCCCGAAAAAATATTTACACAGGTCTAATTGAATTTTCAATTAAGACGCGTTGCAAATGACCGGCGCAGCCCAACGGGAAAAAGGCCAAGGAAACGAAAACGAAAACGAAAATGAAAACGAATCCCGAAGCAAGCCAAATGAGGCATATAACAAATATTAAGCATACGCCGTGTGCAACCGCAAAAGTGCAAAAGGGAGGAACAAAAAAATGAGCAGCAGCAGTAAAGGAAATCCATTAGCCAAAGTGTGCAAATATAAAAGCGAGATATCTCCGGCTACATAGCTACCTTTTTCGGGCCTAGGCGCAAATGAAACCAACGACATGCAAATAAACAAGTTTCCCCTCCTCACAAACATACACACCAAAAATACATACGAAAAAGTCTACAAAAAAAAAGAAAAAAAAGCTAAAAACGAGGATATGATGTGGGGTGGGGAGGATGGAAAAATGAAAACCCGACGAAGCAAAATGCGCCATCAACAGTCAGATTTGCATGTTGCTGATAGAAGGTGGGATTTGGTAGGGTCTGTGAAAGGAGTAAGGTAGAGTGTGAAAGCCATGAAGTTGAAAGGAGCATGGGGGCTTCCGACGGTGCTGCCCAGCTGCTCACATTTTGTAGATATATATTAGGACAAATTTTCACGCTGACTGGAGAACTGAATTAAAAATTAGGAACTATTCGTAGTTAATATTACCATAATTTTATCAGCTTCGCTCTTGAAATATAGGAAGACCCATTTTCAATCTTAAAAGAAATTAATTTACTTATTTTCGAGACTAAAAAAAACAAAATCCAATAAAATGTAACTTAAAACAATGACCTAAAATTATATAACATTAATCTTAACCCCTAACCTTTTCATGTAAATAGTAGGAAAAATATAATAAATACGTTCAATGGTTAAATAATATATATTTCTTTTTAAATTCCTATAAGTATTTAAGGCCCTTTATATAAAATTCATTTTAACCCCTTACCTTTTTACGTAAATATTAGGAAAAATATAATAAATAAGTTCAATGGTGAAATAATCTAAATTTCTTTTTAAATTCCTACAAGTATTAAAGGACCTTGCCCAACTTTAGCTCTAAACTGGCCAAATCCTGCGCATCTTTGGCTTACACACACACATGCTAGCCATAAAAGTTTACAAGTGCGAAATTGCATTTCATGGAAGTGTCCTTGGCTTTACTATGAGAACACAAATTCGTTTTTTTTTTTTTGTCTCCCTATTCCTATTTGGTATTTTGTTGTTTGACTTTTTGTTGGATCTCATTCCTCCTTTTTTCCGGCTGCCTTAGTCGCCGCCAACGCTTTTTAAATTCACTTATTCAAATTTCTTTTAGGCGACCAAACACACACCGGCAAAGGCAAATGCATTGTTTGGACATGTCACGTGCATAACGAATTTGTTACCGAAATCTGTTTTTGATTTAGTGAACAGCTTGCACTTTTTCAGCACTCACCGCCTTTGAGGCTCCTCTTCTTTATTTTTTCCCGCCTTTTTTTGTTCAATTTTTTACGTTGATCTGAGAACTTGAAATAAATTGAATTTGTCAATGTTTGGTCGAAAGCCTAAGGCAAAAACTGGTGTACAAATATGGCAGCTGGATGGTGTTTTTCGTACCTGTAAGATTTTTATGAACAAAAGAAAGTTAAAGATAACAAAACAAGTTTTAAATTCGAAAATGGTTGAAAGTTAAAAATGTATAGGCATTAAGGCTTCATTTAATATTTTTTTATATTTGACACAAATTAATTATAAACCCATTGATATTCTGAATATTAATTGCAAACATTTTCATTAAATAATTGATGGCTAATTACAAATCAACTTTTCGGAACAAATTGAGCTCAGAAAAAAAAAATAAATTTCTACTTAATGGCTTGTGCAACACTGGTTAACTGGTAATCAAGGGCTTTTTGGCCAAAAAACTTTTTCTCTGCTGCTGCTGCGACTTCGATCAAATCAGCATTTTTGGCTGGACTGATTAATGGGCTTCTGTCCAGAAATCAATCAATTGCCCAAACAAAGTTTCATTGCCCACTCGTTTGCTTAGATTTTTATTGCTTTCGCCAGTGTTCTCACTCTTTAATTTTGGCTGCCTTTGGCTGATTCTACTCCTGCTACCCAGTTCTTGAAGGTGTCAAGGGTATATTAGTTATATGACACTTATGTATTAAGCTAAAACTGGATCCCCCTTTACAATTTCTTGTAAGCCTCAGAATAAAGTGCAGAAATCATTACCTAGATTTTGGCTTTACAGCCTCTCCTTCTCTTAGAGATTACTGGGTACTTAAGTGGTCTCAGAACTCGACTTGCCTTCTTGCTGGTCCCTATTTTCACCAAAACAGTTTGGAGAGTGTAAATGCGGCACGAGTGGACCTAATTAACACGTCCATACATCAATCATCTGGCCAGCGAAGGAAGAAGAGTTCAGCGATGCGGATTATTGTGCGTAAATTACTCAGCTAGCTGGTTGTGTGTGGGTGTGGATTTTTCTGATGAAATAGGAGGAACGGCACGTGACCTTTGACACCAAGCTTAAAGCTGGCTTTAAGTTTTCCGCCAACGTCATTGTCGTGGTCTGTCATGTTAAGTTTTCCGCTGCCCGAGGAACTTGTTCCCATGCTAAACTGTCAGTTTGCATTTTGTTGCATGCAGCAAACGGGGTGGTTTTCCAGGGCGAGATGGGGCTCAGTTGGTTGTTGGCCTTTTAGGGGGCGGCGGTGAAATGGGAGGGGCGTGGCACGATGTCGGCGTTGGGGTCAGCCCGAAGCTGCTGCCGCTGCTGCTGCGTCGCTTATAAATGACATGACATCAAAGCGTAACAAGCGGCACTAAATCTAAACGATGCATGCGTACACAGACAGTACTTGAGAAGTAAACACTGAAAAAATTTTGGTTTCTATTTGAAAAATATGAATTAAAATTTAAACATAAAATTAACAATAAATTATTGCGTAGAAATTATTATTTCAGGGTGAAATCGCAAGAGATATTCACAAGTTTTTCTTTCTTGGTTCACTGGTTTTTCTATAAAATAACTTCTAGGTGTAAAATAAATTCTAACATTTTTTCAAAGTGCAAAACCCTCACACAAGCACGACTGCACACTCGCAGACGGACAGCTGTCGAGCTGTTAAGTCTACGCCGGACAGAAAGGATGGGTCCGTTCCGTTTATGGGCCAAAAGGGGGATGTGGTCAGGAGCCGATTTTGTGGGGCTGGTTTTGGTTTTAGTTTTAGTTCCAATTTTTTGCTTTTAAAAGGTCGTCAAAGTGAAAGGAAATACAATCAAATTTTTCCTAGCTAGTGACTTTATTATTTTAAAAACAAGCGATTTCAATATCTCACAATTTGACCAGAATAACAACAATTAAAGGGCTACTTTCAGAATTTAATTTAAATATATCCTTAAATCATATTTTGTTAAGAGATTTAAGCTTTAAACTTTTTCCTCACCCACAAATATATAAAAAGGAAAAAAAAGCGGTTATATGAAAGCCGTTTGTCACGAAAAATTGAAATTTGAACGCCACAAAATCAAAGAAAATATTTATGCCAATAACCTTTTGACAGGTAAAAACATATAATTTCGTGTGCATATTTATTTTGGCTATCACGCATAAATTTAATCGCACAAGCTGGCCAAGAAAAAATACCCTAAATTATGGCCATTTGTCAGGTTGGTCTATATACTAAATTTGTGTATTTAATGTTATTTTTTCTCAACTCACTTTCAGAGAAGAGCTGGGTAAACAAAGGCTCACCAGCCAGCCTGCCTGGAATTTTGGTATGCTTTACTAAGAGCTAAAAAATCAACATCAATGGAAAATATAAAAAAAGCAAGTGGAAAAGTGGAAAACAAATTCAATCTATGAACAGGTTCAGTCAGTCAGTCAGTCAGCCAGCTTGTGAGTGCTGAAGAGAAATTCAAATATTGCAGAATAATGTTGAAATGAAAGTATTTTCGATATTATTCTATTTGTTTGTTTGTAGTTTCGTGTTACATTGTTGCACAAACACTCCGATTCAAAGGGTTTTAGCTTCATATATAGCTGCTTCTGTATTCAGTATCCTATTCATACAATTGAAAAACAAAAGGCATGAGAATTTTATACATATTATGAGCAAAGTTAAAGTAAATAAAAGAATAACAAAAGCTAGTTTATGCCAACTGATGAATAGAGGTTTAATAAGTCCGAAATGTGTAGCCATTTTTAAATATTTAACTAAGAGCAAACGAAACTACAATTATTTATTTAAATAGAATAAACACTTGAATACAAAAAATATAATAATAATCAATCGAAAAGGACCCAAAACTTTGCTGCTAACTTGTCTTTGGTAATTTAATATCTACATTTCTTCAAGTGAAAGTTTTTGCGCCCACTTCCGTTTCAAGTTGTGAATTATAACACCATAGTGGAACAGATATATACTACGTTTATAAGCATGATGTATATGTACTTGGGGCTGCAAAGTTTTTCAACTGGGCAAAAAGTTGAGGCCGTGTTAAGCCAAACTAGTTTAGCCATGGGATTTTTGCACTTCTTGTAGCCAGGAAATGTTTACATATGCGCATAAAGATGCAGCCTGTCCCTTTCCTTTCCGCCTGCAGGATTCTCCGAGTTCCGAAGAATACCATCAAGTGTCGGAGGGCCGTGCGAAACTTTGTTTCATTTGTTATGCTCGTAAATTGTGGACACTGAGGCCAAGATAATCTCATTTGCGCTAAGTAGGCAGTTTCACACATATCAAGGATGTGCAAACAAACAAGGATAATTGCTCTTGTGGACATAATGATAAAGATGGATATTCTTTAAAAAAGGAAACCTTAGCTTAACTAATGAGTCTTGTGATTGTTTCACAATTACAATTATAAAATTAGTTTTTATTCTAATTTTTAAAGTAAAATATGTTTAGTACAAAATAAATCAAAAATCATAATTGCTTTGAACCCAAATAAGGTTTATTTAATTTCTAAACTAACCTTGCAAAAGGTTCAATGCCATGGCGTTACCAAAATATTTAATAAAAAATATAAAACGCAGAATTTCTCTCCCAAAACTTAACAAATAAGCCGTGACTATCTTCCAGGTTGGTCTAATCAATCAACAAAATTAAATTGTGGCTAACTAATGTGTTCATTTGGTAAATTTACTTTGTCAAAAATAATTATATGAAGATTTCATGCATGATAAACACAAAAGTATAAAAACGGGGTTGAAATAAATGCAGAATTCAGAAGGAATTTTCCGTTGACAGCAAGAACTTAAAAAATGGGGCAAATTGTTTGGATATTTTTAATAATTGCAATTGCTGTAAATGTTGAGGCATACAAAAGTGAGTGGATTTTTTATTTAAAATGGTTAAAAATAAAAGTGAATAAAATTATCTTTTTAAATTTGATAAGAATACGGACGTGATTGCCGAGATATTTCTTGTGCCCCTGGAGAGACATGTATTATATCCAGAGAGCCCTGCACAGGATCAAAGCGTGATGGTGATCAGTGCGGAGAATATCCTACATGTGAAGCAAAGGAGCAATACTCTACCAGCTCAGGTTGGCAATTAAAATTATTTTTCCAATTTAAACAATTATTTATCTCAAATTTAAACAGACTCTGCGGATCGGGAAAAACGCCAAGCCAATCAACAAGGATATGGAATGGGTGGAAGCGGAATGGGTAGGGGCAACGGCATGAATGGAGGTAACGGAAACGGTGGGAACGGAATGGGTGGACCGAATGGAAACGGAATGGGTGGTAATGGAATGAATGGCGGTCGTGGCGGAAATGGCATGGGAGGGAACATGGGCGGGGGTTATACCGGTGGAATGGGCGGTGGAAATGGAATGAATGGAATGGGTGGAAGGGGAGGTAATGGTAACGGAATGGGTGGCAATGGAATGGGAGGAAATGGTAACGGAATGGGTGGCAATGGAATGGGTGGAAGAGGAAGTTATGGCAACGGAATGGGCGGAAATGGAATGGGTGGAAATGGTATGGGTCCTGGGGGAATGGGTGGCAATGGTATGGGAGGACGTGGCGGAAACGGAATGGGTCCTGGAGGAATGGGTGGCAATGGAATGGGACCCGTAGGATATGGAATGGGTGGTCGCGGTGGAAACGGTAACGGAATGGGCGGTCCAAACGGAATGGGTGGTCCAAACGGAATGGGAGGACCAAATGGAATGGGTGGACCAAATGGAATGGGTGGCCCCAATAGAATGGGAGGACCAAATGGAATGGGAGGACCAAATGGAATGGGAGGACCAAATGGAATGGGTGGCCCAAATGGAATGGGAGGATCTGGTAACTGGCAAGGCAACAATAATGGAAATGGATCAGGTTACAATGGTAATTATCGAAATAGGGGCGGAAACTACAATCAAAGCTATACAACTACGTCGGCCACAACAACAACGGATGGCTGGTGATCGTCAACTCGGAACGAAAATATGGAATAGGTTAATGACAGATGTAATTAAATTAAATTGCAATAAATGTTTCACAAATAAATCGTGAGTTGAGCATTGAAAATATATTGTATGTGTACTCTTTATGTGAATGAGAGTAGTGTGATCATGACATATATTAAAAAATAAGTAGTACCTTTAGAAAATCTCGATCATGAACAGCAAAATTCAACATAATTTGTTTAAAAATATTAATATATTCATGCGTGCTTAACTAAGCAATTAAGCAGACAACAACAAAAAGTGGTGAGGGAAAGGTTAAACTTCCTTCAGCTGCTGTATATTAACAAAACCAGTCACGCCATAATGATGGAGCGGACAGCTGGCTTTCTAATAGATTGCCTTATCCTTTAATTGATTACAAATAAAAACAAATGGAGGGAGAAAAGAATCGAGTGTAGAGGGAGGGAGCTGGAGAGGACTAAGGACATTTTTCTGGTCTTTATATCCTGACTACGTGCTCGCTTATGGCTTGCGTGCATTTCCATATTTGTTTAGGCGAAGTTGGTGAAAAGGGGTGACCTGCGTGACCCTGACCTCTGGCTCGAGCCACCCCCATACCTGAATTTTAGCTCCCGATCCTGAAGCCTGACCAACCCCACGTATTCGTTTATTTTTTCTGTTTTTTTGTTTGACCAGGTGCACAACAATAAAATCAACAAACTTCAAACTACATAAATCTTTATTAGCTAGAAAAGGCACGGAACACAATCAATTAAAAAGTGTCACTTGCCTGACACAACTCCATATAGGAAAATAAAAAATAAACAGACCCTTTTGGTCAAAAGTGGTAATGTTGATTGAAGAAAACATCTATGTTTTGATATAAAATAAAATCTATATTAGACGTAGTGATCCTAAGCTAAAAGAAAAGATTAAATTTGAAGAGCAGACAAAAAATGAAGACCGCCTCATTCGAATTTTTAAATTCCCATTTTCCGTCGAAAAGTTAGACCATTAATTCAATAAACCACATTAAAATTGGTTAAGAGCCCACTTGCATTTACGATGATTGATATCTCGATAAAGTCGCCATCGGTACCTCTCCTCCGCTTAACTCATACCTCATTTATTTAACCATCTAAGCTGCCAGATGGTTTTTCTCCTTAGCTTTCCCATCGGCATTCAATTTTCAAGGCTGCTGCTGTCATGGGTTAACGCCACGCCGTGGCCAGCGCCAGGCAATCCATTTAGCCTTCGGGCAAAGATGTGTTCTGGGTGCCGGCGCTGGGCCATTTTATAATTTATCAAAATGAAAATTGATGCCGCAGCGTGGCAAGTGCAGCTCGTTTGCCATCTCTGGGAAATCCTTTGGGTTTTCCTTGCGTGCTGCACTTGCAGCCGGAGGGGGGCAGATGCCGCATGCCACACGAAATGCCATCGCAAATAGCGAAAATGCTTTCGCAAATATTTAGCCGAACTTTTTTAGCGACACGCGTTCAGGTCGAGGTCCACAGCCGGAAAGTATGCAGCAGCTTTAAGGATCTGCTCCTTTTCCTTTGGCCTCGTGCGCTGTCTGTCCAGCTGCATGTCCAGCTTTCTCTGGTTTCTGTTGTTTCAATACCCAGTACACTGACGGGTTAAAGCGGTTGTGAGAAAAGCAGATAGTTCGGGATATTAGGAGCCTTTAAATAAAATAATAGTTAAATTTGAATAATAATTTATTGGGTCTTATCAAAACTAAATAATATTGTAAAATAATATTGTAAAAGCTTCACAAATGAATAGATATTTGATAAGAATTCTTGTAGATTTTTTAATCACTGTAATAGGTACCTTTCGATTCTTCTACTTAAACTCCCTGCCAACTTCGTCTTGTTATATTTTTCTTTGAAGAGTAGCATTTATGCCAGTTAAGTTGTTGGCCAGTTCGTGACTGCTGGCGGCCTTTATTTGCGCTTGCATTTTCATTTGTGAGTGTAAATAGCATTAAAAATAATTTTCCGGCTTAAAAACGCTCTGCACGAACGAAGGAAGCGCAGGGAAGCGAAAGAAGGACGAAGGACGAAGGACGCAGAGGGACAGAGGGAAGCGCTGACAGCCGGACGGGCTTATGCACTTAATGAAATGTACACGGCAATTGTTACGGAGACCGAGACGGATCCGGAGATGGAGATGGATCCGGAGATGGCGGCCAGAGCCGGACTCGATTCCGTAGCCGGAGCCGGAGCCGGAGACTCCGACGGCGACAAAGATGCTACGGCCATCAATTGGAGCCAACTTAAATTTCGCTTCGGCCATCAGTTGTGGCACAAATGGCAAGTTCGCATTAAATGGCTTCAACGGCATTTCGTTGTGGGGTTAACTTCAGCTGCCAACGGGTTAAGCCATCCGTGTTGTTTGTCCAATTTAAGTGTTTTTCGGTTTAAATGCAGTTAAGAGCCTTGGCGAAAGGATCAACAATTAAATGTCTGTGGCAAATGGAAAGATGGCCAACAAAAGGGGATTTCTCCCCGGTAATGTTGTTAAATAAATTGTAAATATTGAATTAAGTTGTGAGTGAGTGATGCGATCTAATTGCCTTTAGCTTAACATTCCTAAATCCTTAAATCTTATCGCTTCGACCTTAGCTCTGTCACCTTTAGTTCCAAAGTATTTGCAAATAAATCTAATTGAAATCCATGCATTGATAATATCTCCCCCATAAATATTCATGAAGTTTCGCCCATCCCCCTCACACATTCTCTTATCCGGTTTTGTGTTGTTCTTTCATTTGCAATCGCTCTGACCAAAGCTTAATAATAATAAAACTTAAAACTCTGCCGGATTTTATGGCTAAATTAAACATTTTGCATAATTATAGCAGGTCATTGGGCAGGTGTAATAGTCTGGGAATTATTTTAAAGGGCACACAACACAATCTGATTCAAAATACAATTGAAATAGCTGAGACATTAAATCAAAATGAATTTGTTACCGACACAATGGCCGGACGATTGGCCGGAAGGAAAACTCTCGGCTGCTTGGACTGTCAAAAGGAATTTTCAATTACGAGGCAAAATGCCGAAACAAGTTATTAGGCAAACTTTGGCCTCCTTGCCAGCCATTGTATCTGTTTCTCTCGCCAATGGTAATTACAGTCCAGTCCGGTCAGGCCGTAATTAAATATTCTCCAGCAGCAAAATGAACTTGGACAGGCCGAGTGCCGATAAATGGGAAAACTGAAGGTGAATAAGAGCCAATCATATCAGCAGCCCTACAATTAGCCAGGCCAAAGTTAAGAGGGTTTGACACAAATTAAGCCTTGAATTTAGTTTGTGACAAACATAATCGATCGGTTGAAAGGTTCTTGAAGATGTTAAGTCTTTTATAGCTATTATATATATTTACAAATAATTCTCTACTAATTTTTACACTCATTAGGCCTAATAGTTCATTTTATTTAAATAAGCACAAGCGACATAGCGCTCTTACTAAGTTCTATTCTTGTTTCTTGTTTGATCCTTGGAACCAAAATTAGAGGTGCAAATACGGATGTTTGAAGGATCAATCTTGCTGGTGGATATTGACGCCTTGGTGAGGTTCTTCGCTGTACCTGTCACACGAGTACTCGAATTTGGAACTCCGACATAGGTAACCTCCGATACGATCGAAGGGATCGTTTCGAGGCGACTCAAGGAGCTGTATTTCGGTGATTCAATAGTTGGCTCCTCGATCTTTGCCATTAATTTCTGATAGCAGGGATGTTTGGGATCGAAGCCCGGCTCATAAACTATATTTTCTTCTGCGACATTGCTCTCCGTAGAGGCAGACGAATTACGGGAGTATTCCACCGGATTACCTTCATCGCGCGGGTCACACGTTTCCTCATAGTTTGTGCCGCTTGAGCCCCTTACGCCTTTTGTCTCCATGTTAATACTCACTTCGGAACTACTTTTACAGCCGAACTCATCGTCTATAAGACGTCGAGCCAGGGGCACCGAGAAGAATTCCTTGTAGTGGTTCTTGCGACGACGCTCAAAGTCCAGACGGCGAGCCGTGTCCTCCAGCGACTCTGGATATTCATCCTCCTCGGATGTATCATCGGAGTCATCATCGAACCCGAATGCTGGCATTTGCGATTGCGAAGTGACGCGCAACTTCTCAATCAAGGCATTCATATCCAATTCCTCGGGAATGGCATCGTCGAAAACGTACGGTGTCTTGGGTTCATCGATAATCATGTGGCCATAGTCCTTGTTGGCGGGATGAAATGTGGCCAGAATGTTCACCTCGTCGAACTTGGCCGATCTTACACTTAAATTTGTGGTGGCCGCTGTTCCCCCCGCCGATTTTAAAATACCCCTCACTTCATTTTTCGCCATAGTGTTCTGGTTAAGGAGCAAAAAATTACATATTCTTTTATTCTGGCTAACGATTAGCTTTAAATTTTAACTTACTATATGAAACTTGGTGTGAAATAAGTGTAATAGCTTTGAGATGTAGAATTCAACTAACTAAATTTCATGTTAATTTTTCGAGGAGGTCTAACTCAAAGGCTACTCTTTAAATATAAGAACAAATTGTTTGAAATATAGAATATTATATTGGTTTGCTTCTTTAGTATTATATTTCTTATTCAAATAAGGGTGTTAATGTAAGATTGAAATTAAATACTATACATTTTTACAATAAATCATTTCTCATTAAAGATAAATTAAATACTATACATTTTTACAATAAATCATTTCTCATTAAAGACAAGTTTCCTATAATAATCTGATAACTTTGTATTATCCCCAGAAATATCCTCAATTCATTCAGGAATAATAACAGCTCTACAAATACACAATATTTTCACTTTCACAAGTTATCATCGAGCAATCCCTGACTAATCCTTGTTCCTAAAACCATTGGCATTGTTGTTGTTGTTATTGGGCTGAGGATGTCAGGTACTCAATGTAGTGCTCTATATGTGATATGTCTGTGTACTGGGTGTACTCGATACTCGATGCTTCATACTCCATACAAGAGCAGTGTGCAATCGCAGCCATCAGACCACAAAGTAAACTCATTTTGACGTGTACCGGAGTGCGGGTTGGCGGGGAGGCATACGATGACGGCAGGGAGTGGAAAATGCAGAGGGAGAGGTAGAAGGAGGAGGTGGAAAAGCGGAGTCAGAGCAATGCTTCATTATTGATGCTTCGTACTGTAGTTTTTGTTATTGATGTAAACATATTCATCACAAACATGCTACCTACGATATGAGATGGAAAAAGTTAAGGGGAAAAGAGGGCAGACAGTGGGGAAAGTGGAAAGGATGGGCGGTAATCGAATGGTGATGAGGGGGCTGGCCAACCAATGCAGTTGTGGCAGTTGCAGTTGGTTCTGTGGCAGCTGCCACTTCAAAACACTTCACTGCACACCATTTTTCCCCCGATTTCCTCTGTCCAGGGTGGTAAATGCGATTGGGGGAGGCAGTAGGAGCTCCCCATGCAGCAGGGAGGCTCCAGTCAGCCGGCGGTGAAGGGATCAGAGGGCACACTGTATTGGGAATTGATTGCTGCACATTATTTCACAATTTTGCCAGCAAATAAACAAGCCTTTTGCAGTAGCACTTTTAGACCTGAGCCCATGCACTTGGAAAAATTAATGGGGGATGTGTTTTAAATATTAAAAAAACAAGAAAGGAAAGCTAACTTCGGGCGGAGCCGAAGTTTATATACCCTTGCAGAATATTCTTCAAAAACACAAAAGATGAGCAATTTTCGATTTTTCAGTTATATTATTATATCTATAGCTATATCTTATAGTCGGCCGATCCTGATAAAATTTGGTTTGTCGTAGTATTTTGCCAAAAATAGCATTCTTACTAAATTTGAACTCTATAACTTTAAAATCGCCGAAGTTATAGCATTTCCGATCAATCAGTTATATGGCAGCTATAGGATATAGTCGGCCGATCCTTATGAAATTTGGTATGTCGTATTATGTTGCCAACAGTAACATTCGTACAAAATCTGAATTCTCTAACTTTAAAAACACCGAAGTTATACCATTTCCGATCAATCAGTTATATGGCAGCTATAGGATATAGTCGGCCGATCCCGGCCGTTCCGACTTATATACTGCGTGCAAAGGAAAGAAGCGTGTGTGCAAAGTTTCAAGTCGATAGCTTTAAAACTGAGAGACTAGTTTGC